>JARHVA010005951.1:302500-407500 GCA_037957365.1 Torreya grandis
ATATTTATTTAATCTCACATACACATGTGTCACACTTATACTTGAGTGGGATACAATCATACATTCATATATGATCTATTCCTATTTTAGATGTTTGGTCTTCCCTCTACTCATGTCATCTAGACATTGAGGGCATCTGATTCTTTGATATTGATACACATAGGTTAGATGGTTTGATGATCACATTTCATTATCATGTTTGAGCTCACATATGTACTTACACATGTCATTATCCATGATTATATCTTAATCATGGCACTTGATATTCTATACACTTTACATTTTTTCCTAACACATTTGATCCATGGGCTAATATGACATGTTTATGTTGGTTGTTTATGCTTTAATTTATGTACTTGCTTGAGTGTATTTCCTTGCTATTGTTTTTATTTTTCAATCATTTAAATATGATCCCTTGCTTTCATCCCCCGTGCCTATGTATGTTTTCATTGAAATTTAAATATGTCATTGTTTGTTGTATGAAAATTTGAATATGCCATCCTTGCCTTTATGGACATTTGAGTAAGTTATGTCCATTCGATTGTGAGGCATTTGAACATGTACCTTGGTTGTGGTCTCCTTGGACCATTGCATTTTGAGTTAATTTTGATTTATCTTATGTGCATGTTTATTTTATTATTAATATTGTACTATTACTTTCTAGATGTTTCCATGATCCTTATCATGTATCTTAAGCCTACATGTGATCACATTGGTTCTATCTGCTTCAATGCTATATATACTTAGACATGTTCTTTATAAATTATACATGGTTACATTCATATATTATATAGTTATCTTATCCTTTCGATTTGAGGTAACTACTATTTCCTATATATTTCTCACCTTAAAGGGGGAGGCATATTAGTAAAGGCATGCCATAGAGGCATGTTCTCCACACTTGGCATAGTTTCAAATTTAGTGGGGGTATGCTGTGGAAACATGTTTTCCAAACTCATTTAGTATATGGTACTTATATCATTTTTTAGATTCATTGGGGGCATTTCATATGGGCTTGTATTTCAAACATTCATAATTCTTAGATTCGGTGGAGGATTGCTTTGGAAGCATGTTCTCCACACCTATTAAGTTTTCATTATTCCCAATTTATAATGGGGGCATCTTTTGGAAATAATTTATCAATATTGGTACTTTTATTATTTTACATATTTTTCCATATATAGTGGGGGCATGATTTTTAAGCCTGTTCTCCACATTGACACAATTTTTTGAATTGGCCAAATCATGCAATTATATTATTCAAATTCATAATTATGGTAGAATTATATACATTGGTACTATTTTTATACACAATTTCAACATGATACATGTCTAAGGTGCATATGATATGAAATTTGTGCCTAATATTGAAAAATAAAAATTATTTTTATATTCCAAAACTCTTTCATGGACTATTACCACAACATTAAATTTTTCATACTGATACCCCATAGACTTTTATAGACATTATTGAGCCAATCTACTATAGTAGTTTTTTAAATTTTTGGTATGATTGAGATGATTAAATCCTTCAATATTTAAAATTTTTTAGGTTGGAATTTATTATATCATCTAGCCTCACAAAGTTATAAGTATCATTAGGTTGCATGGTTGAGCTAATCTCAACTACTAGGTTGCAACTCACCTTTGATCCAAAGTTGGGGGAATGGGCATTGAAATCTCTCTCTCATTCTCTCTCTCTCTCTCTCTCTCTATATATATATATATATATATATATATATATATATCTCCTTGGGTATATTAACTTTCAATATTTATATATATTTTTCCTAATCTTAGTTTCATAACCTTATAATGATACATCTTTTTCAAAATAACTTGGCAATATGCAAGGCAGTTATACTGACACATAGGTGTACTCCTAAACTTTGATATTTTAATTTCAATATAATTAAATTAATTTTAATCCAAGATTATATGCACTAATTATACATTGTAAACATGCTCATGGTTTTAGGTCAATCACTAGTAAAGTGCTCAAGTTTGGCACATGAAAATATAAGGTGTTCATACACACTTAAGTACACATTCTTTTCCTTTAAACTATTTATTTCATTGCTAGATAAATGAGTAGCAAATATAGACACTATTTTATGATTATATAGTGCCTCAATATTTTACACTTGGCAAACTCAAACCTTGACTATTCCTCTCAGTTTTAGACCTTTTCCTATTCTACAAGTCTCACATCTACTTTATCTTGTGTACCTTGTATTATCTCTTAGTCTGACTAGTATTATGTTGATGACATGGACCTTATTTTTTCTTAAAATGCTTAAAATTTAATTATCTTACACCTTTATAAGTTCTGAGCCTATGCTTTTTTCCTTACCACCTAGACACTAACATCAGAGACAAACACTAGAAATGATGTTAGTGACCTGACCTGATGTAAGTTTCCAATTCACTAAAATCATCCAATTTTCAAATGAAATCTATCATAATGGTTAGACTAAGTTATTTAGTGTGAGTGATTAATCAAAATAGATTGATATAAATACAATATCAACCTTCATTCATTCCTAACCTAACAACACAGGAATAATACCAAGTATTATTACCAAAGAGCATTCAATTAAATAAAGCTTCTCTATTTTCATACCAATCATAGGTATAAAACATCTACTAGTTTTAAGTACTAAATGAGTATCCCAAGATCAAAATTTCCCAAGTTACAAGATAGGTCATTATTGTACTTGATTTCCACATATTACATGATTCACACATAAGCAAACATGTAGGGGAAAACTACATGAGTCTAAGGCCCTCTTCTAGAGTATTGTCTATATAAGTAGTTCCTAATGACAACAGGGTCTTAGGGGTCATCTTGACACCATGTGCCCAATAACCCATTTTTACCCAACGTCACTATGAATATGGAGAACTAGGGTTTAACCATTTTATAAGGAGTGACAGTCCATGATCTATATCTTAACATACTAGAATGAAGGTGAATCAAAACCTAGACGCATCTAGGTGGTCACTTCCTTTTCTAGTGGGTATTTTTTATGGGCCACTTACATTGCACCTAGATAGTAACATTCATGAAACCATCCCAAATTGATGTTAGTTTTTATAGCTCTAGAAGCATTAGATCTAGAATCTAACAACTATTACATAATTATGTTCTATCCTTATTCATATTTGTTCCAAATACAACACTATGTTAGCATCAAAATCATCTAAGTATAATTATTCCTTGTCATTACCATATATAATTTAGTTGTGCTTTCCATATTTAGACTATCTCAATTTTATGAATTTAGCATATGCCTATATCCAAGTTTGTCATCTCATTGCCCTACTATAGATAATATTATCACCCTTGTCCCATTTCATTTATATATACCCCTTTAATCAAATATATGGATAACAATAAGATAACATAGATCATTTTAAGGTTAAACATAAAGGTATATCTAAATCATGTAAATTATATCAAATTCTGCCAACTATGCATACGTGGACTCATGTCTCTATGAAATTCCCCCAGTGATATTCCCCATTTTAAGGTGAGACTAATGTTATTTGATAGTCAAATTATCTCAAAAAGATAATATAACCATGTTATATCTATATCAATCATGTATTAAAGAAGTACATAATGGATTCATGTCTAAGTAGATATATCAGGGAAGCTCACAATATTCAAACATAATAAGCCCTAAGATGCATTAAATAGATCATAGAAACTTATATAAGTAATGAGCTCAATATTATAAAATAATCAAACACACACACAAGATCACTCAATGTTATGCAAAATTTATCTAAGGAGATTAAAAATAAGGGGCATGTTTACATGACACACTCTCAATAGGGAGGACATCTTCAAATGTTTGTACAGCAAAGAAAAAAATTTAACACTAAGGAGCATAGTGACCAACAAACAAGGAACATGTTAACATGTTCCAAAATCTACACAAGATAACAAAAAATAAATTACATCGTATTAATCCATGTGATAAGATGAATAAGTGAACTATAAGTAAATAGAATATGTCATATTAGTCTCTGCATACATGTGTTATCAAAAAGTCCTATTGTCTAACATATCAAATACACTGTATAATATATAAGAATGATTTTAAGAATGCATAAGAATTTCTATATAATTTCAACATGATAATGTAGAGTGATCACAAACCAATATAACTTATATCAATCATGATCAATAGATGCCCCCATTATGGTGTATCATATTGGTAGATGAAAGGTACAAAATTTATAGTACATGTATCATGGACCCAATGTATGCCTATATCACACTCAAGTACCCATGAAACATATGTGTGTATATAAAGGAAATGATGTGATATATACTAACATAATTTAAACAACATATGCAAAAAGATAGTAAACATGTGAAATGCTAAATATTTCTGTATTTTATTGATCTTTTTATTTTATTTTTAATTTTTTAATTTTTTGGAATGAGAAGGTTGGCCAATGATCCCATATAAGGGATTATCATAAAATGTTATAAGATCAATATTTTGTAAAAAAAACTACTCATGCTACCAAGGATAATGTATGTGTACCAAATTTGGAACGAAATAACTTATAATGATTTGCATATGCCTCATAAGACTTTATGGTTTCAAAGAATGGTAAAATATATAGTGGTTCATGGAAGCCATTGATTATTTAGTGTAACTATAATTTTGTATATTTTTATCCTATCTAAAACATTTTTATATGTTATTAACAACTAGATAGGTCATGCATGTGTATAAGGGGACTCTATGGAGTCCACTATGTATCAATGATGTAACAGCCTCTTGAGTATCAATTTCTTAAGAAATGGGATTTAATTTTCTTACCATTTCACTCATGATTAAAAATAGTAGGTTCTATGATTATTTATCTTATAATGAACTCTCTTGTTGTAGAGGATGTTCATATTGATCCCATGAAACTATGATACTCAATTGGCATGAATATAATTTAGACATCTATGCAATGTGGAGGGCACTACATAAAAATTATGACTATAAGGTAATCCTAATAACATATCAAAGACATGCATATGTGTTATAACTTATAATGTTATGGTCACATGTGACTGACCAACCTATAAATGTAAATCAATCCGACCAAAAACCTCTTGTGATTTCCCATCAAATGTTTTAACCATCTTAGTCAAAGTGTGTAAATCATATTTTGTATATCCCAAATATGTGAGTAATGTCATCATACATACATTATCACTAGAATATTACCAACCATAACATTACACATAGGTTGATGAATATGTGCTCTAATAAATACTGAGTGAAAATATGAGTCATCATCCATAATTTTACTACCATCAAATGTAATAGAAGGCCTCTAAACCATAGGAAGTTTCTCACATGTAAGTGTGCCAACAATTTCATATAATGGGTTCCTATAATGTTATGGATGAGGATGTGAACTATATTCCATTTTCAGTTTTGGTGTTTCCTTGGAATGATCTTGTAGTTTTGATGGTCACCATGTTATGATCCTGAATCCTTTGGTAAATCATCAAATATGATCTTTTCACTATCAATGATATATTGTATCTTTTGATTTAAATGTTAAAATTTATTCATATAATTATTAACACAATGGGGATAGTAAAAATAAACATTTTCATCATATCCTTTTGACATATATCAACTCATATCAAAATCTAAGGGAAGAGAGAGAGATATATGAGATGACACTCTATATTTTCTTAAAGAGTGAAGCTAGAGACTTAGGTAATCATAAAAATTATTGTGCATGTGCATTAGACAAGATGAGTTGATTAGGTTTTTATGACCCTATATTTACCATTATTATTTCTTCCTTCTTATCTTCTAGAGGGTTTACCTTATAGTTTGGTTTGATATGAAACTTGGTATTTGATGTAGTTAGTGTGTTGGATAAATAATTAATATTATTCAATGTAATAAGTTTCATTTCTTGATCTTGGAAAATATGGCATTAGTTATCAAAAGATTTGAAATAAACTCATGTTATGGGGAAAATAGGTTTTTATTGAAGATCATTATCTATAATTGTATTTTTCATTTTGGCCAACATTAACTCAAAACATATGCATTTATGGGTTTATTGGTTCCTTGTTTGATCTTTGTAATTTATGCATATGACATATTTTTAGTAATGTTGATAGAAAAAAGTACTAAAAATGGATCTACAAGAGGCTTGAATGATTTTACCAATTGTATTGGTAGATCATAGAAACATCTCAAATCATAGTCCTTTAGGCTTATTGTAAATGATTTGGTTAAAATTTTATCATTGGAAGCATAATCAAGACATGTTGTATAGAATGATTGGACATGTTGCTTAGGGTCATCTTTACCATCATTGTGAACTCGAGTGCTAAAAAAATGGTTGAGAAAGGGTGAAAATATATCTTAGGTACAAGAGGATTATGAAATACATCTTATCAATAAATGACATGAGTTGATTTTTAAGTTATTTGCTTAATATTTGTATCCTTATATTCCAAATATTGAATAACTTGTAGAAGTGTGTGCATAGTAGACTGATTGGAATTATGATTTGATATTTGATAAGCTACCAAAAGGGATGAAAACACTACTTGTGTTGATATAGGCCTTGAAATTGGTAATTGAGTTGAATTATTGATTGTTCCCATAGAGGACATAACAATTTATTTGTTTGATTTTTTGGGAATATTAGATTGAAGAATCATTGGTGTATTCAAGGGGAGGGATGATGTAATATATACCAATGGTTGTTCACTAATGTTTTTGAATTTTTTACTTTCAAATAAATTATTGAGGATATTTTGGAGATATTTATTATTTTCATGAATATGCTCTCAAGACATTATAATAGATTTAAATTTATCCTTATATACTTATTCATCTTCACTATTCTCATGTGCATCATTGTTGTCATGACCAAATTCATTCTCTATGAGATTTTTTTATTATTTTTCTCATTTTAAATATAAAAAATCTCATTATTGTAAATTTCTTATAAGGTATTAGCTTGGTAAATTTTAGATGGTAGAAGAGGAAGCTCAAGATTCTCAATAGGTACACCACCTATTCAATCACTACACCTAGGTTGCATACAGATTAATAAAATAAAGATATGAATAAGTACTAGAATTTGAAATTCTATAAGGTTAAAATCATGTAGACACCTAAATTGTGTCAACCCCTTGGTCCCCTACATTCTTCATTAATTTAAAATAAACTTCTTATTTTAGATTAATGACATCACCCTAGACACCTCACCTAGGACACCTCGCCTTGGACACCTCACCACTAAGACCATTTCCTACCCCATGACTCACCCTATGACTAAGTCCTTCATATCATAACTACCTAAGACCCATTACAAACTTCTAACTAACCCTTGTGCTTATTAACCCTATCATTTGACCATTCCCCAACCAACAAGTGCACTTGGAAGATGAATAACAGGCTTCTTAGCTGGTTTACTCATTCTTCATCCACTGATATTGGTCAACTGTCGACCGACGCCGGTGGGATTGCCAATGCCAGTTACATAAACCAACTTCTCACATCGAGTTAGGGGCTCTTGGACTCTTAGACGTTTCTCTCTTGGACTCTCAAGACTCTCTCTCTCTCTCGAATCGACTTCTCTCTCACTCAGATCTGGCTCTCTCACTCTCTCTCAGACTCTTAGACATCACCAGGCATCAAACTTCAACTAACGCTCCCTTGGCCATAGAGACTCTACACAAATGACTCCAAATTGAATTGGAGTATTACACGAGGTCTTCAGCATCAAGCCATAACAGGGACAAGTGTTTAACACCTTGGTTCTTCATCTCACCAGAGCTAAGTATTTCTTCTGCCCTTTCATTTCAATAATTTAAAAAGTATTAGTAATTAGTTTCTATTTTACTATTTCTAAATACTATCAATCAGACCAGACCCAACCTTCAACCAGACTCAGCTTTCTCCCTGGAGAGGCTAAAAAGCCTTCCTCTCACCCTTACCCTTTTTTGACAACCTAGCCTCTACCTTTGTCCTTCTGTGAACCTTATTCGTCTCCCTACAACCCTACACAGACCTTTTAAACCCACAGAACCCCTCTGTCGATCATAAACCCAACTGACATCGACCATAACCTCAACTGACATCAGTAACATAACCGACATCAGCAACCTTGACAAACTGATGCCGGTAGGACTACCGATGTCAGTGACTGTGGAAGACCAACACCAAAATATAGGTACGCATTATCTCTATTTCTCTTTCTTAGTCTTTCACCATTTCTTTTATCTGACACTCTTTTTATCAATAAGTGGACTATCATCCCTCCAGAAAGTCTTTAAACTTCTAGGATCGAGCATTGCTTGGTAGTCCACCATATATCTATCTAACATTCTCTTTATTTGAGTTTCTTATTCTTATCTACAGGTGTCATCCTCCATGGCCAAAGAGGAGCTCCTTCAATCATCTGGATACGGTGTGTAACTTCATCTGGGTATCATCTAACTCCTGACCATTTATCTTTAGTTTCTTTCTTCCTTCTAAATGTAAATAGCAAAAATGAGTAGAAACATTCTGGCACACCTGGTGGGACCCCTGGAGTTTTCCTTGGGTTCATCTTTTTTCTTCTAAAAGGCAATCATTCATATAGCTGCATTAGGGAAATTTTATCTCCTTGCAGCCTTCTTCTTTTGAAAAGAAACCACAAGCACAAGTTAAAAAGAACCTCTTTCTTTTTCTTCTTATCATTTTCTTACCTGCATCTTAGAGTAGTGAAATTCATGCTCTTAAACCTTTTCCCACTTGTCTGCATCTGAATAAACATTTCAATTTGGGTTAAAAATTAAATGCATTTCACTCCTACTTGAATGCATATTTAGCTCATCTAGTAATTAACCGCATTATGAATAAATCATAGTGCACATATGTTACATGACCAGATCACTATCACAAATCAAACATCTAAACATACCTGAGACAAGGCCCAACTAGGATTTCACCACCTAGCAGATACCTTACCCTTCTCGGTGATCCTACTTGGACTTCACAACCAAGAGGAGGACCCACTCTGTTCTCTAGCAGAGTATAAACTATAGGCGAAGTATATATTGGCTAAGCGACCCAGCTTGGCTCTAGGCTCGTGAAGTGAGGGGAGCAAGCTCCTAGCACTAGGCCATGTACAGAACCTAACATAGACTTTTGAGCACCAAAACTTAACCCGAAACCAACCTTAGATTGCCTCTTTAGGACCCATTCTAAAAGCCCAATTCCCTAAACATATTCTTCTAAGGCATAAGCCGCCACGACTCTAAAATTTATTCTTAGGACTTTAACGTTTAGATGTTGCTTCCCTTCATCACTTTTATTGTTTTTATCTATTTTTTTTAAGCTGGTGAGTTCGCATAATTCTGAGATCTAAAAACAACTTAGAATTTCTCTCTTTTTTTCCAAAAACTTTTAATTTTTTGAGTTTTTGGAAACACATAGACACCGACATCAGTTTTTCAACTGACGGCAGCAACTTTTACTCGCTAGCATCAGTTTTTCCACCGACGTCGACAACCTGTCTTCATCAACATCAATTTTTCAACTGACGTCGGTCATTGTCAACAAACTTTTTCCAAAATAGCAAGCCTAAAACCCAACTTTCTTGCTATAAAACACCCCTTCTGGTTTTCTAAAATTGAAATATATAGTTTTTGGAACCTAGACACCTTTCACCCTAGATGGATTTGACATGTAGTCAAACTATATCCTTTATTGACCATGCGAGGCAACAACCACTTCTACCTTCGCCTTTCATATCAAGTCCCCAAATGGAGCATACTTCAAACATTGAATATACTCCTGTCCAGCCTACCCCCAACCAACATCCAATTATTCCTGAAGGTAATCAAAAATTTGAGAGATTCCTTGACCATAATGTCAAGGCTCTCCAACACTATCTCGCAAGAAGCCAAACATGAGACCCTTCAGGTAATCCCACTTATGGGATGCCAACTTCCTTGGTTGAAGTGGTAATAGTCTCAACAGCCTCTGCTACCCAACCCATAATAACTCAAGCTATTACCTCGAGCATTAATCTGACCATGACCAATGTCCACAATTGGGCCTCCACTTCCATTTTTGGACCTACCTCCACCGGGGTTTTTGTAACCCCTTAACCACAGACAATTAAATCAAGTTTGACATCTTTTCAAAACTTGGTTGTCTCTAGCCCACACACTCTTGCACCCAAAAATACAAGAGTGACCACTTACCCTTTAACCAGTGTCACCAATATTCAATCACCTTTGGTGGCACCTAGTCAAGTTGTGCCCTCTAGATTCATGGCACAAGCCCCCTTAACCTCAACCTCAGTCCCTATGATGAACTACCAATATGTTGCACCTATGCAAGCACAACCAAGTATGTCATATGCCCCTCCTAACACCTTCCAGGTACCTTACAACCTGGGGGTCCTCCACCTACCAATCCATTAGTAGATCTAATCAAGATGCTGATGGATAAGATGTCTAACCTTGAGACATCCACTTCTGGTTCAAGTAATGTTTTGTCATACGAACAAATATGCAACGAACCCATCCACCCTTTGGTGCCCATTAGACCATATCCTAACCAATGGGAGATTCCTAAATTTACTCACTTCCAGAGTAAAGAGGACCCACAACAACATCTATGAGTGTTTAGACACACTTGTTACCTTATAGCACACAACGATGCGTTATTACTTCGCACGTTTCCCATGTCACTTTCTGGCACTGCCCTTGATTGGTATAGCTCCATTACCAGTCATTCTCTTTTTTCTTTCACTTAACTCACCCAACTATTCCTTAACCACTTTTCAATTAACATCACCAAGAAGGTCTCCATTATAGACCTCTATTCTATTAAACAATTCGACGATGAATCAATAGCTGACTTCATTGCCCGTTGGAGAGGTTTGATTAACCAACTCTCCTTTTCTTTACCTCAACCTAAGCTCATTGAGCTCTTTTCACGAGCATGTGCCAAACACATCTCTTCCACCTTGCGGGTTCAAACATTCTGCACATTTGACGAAGCTTTCACCATGGCCAGAAAGTTTGAACTCCATGAAGTCAAAGAAGACAAGGTCAAATTATTTAGTAACACAAAATCCAATGACCCTTATTTGTCCAAACCTTCTTCTTCCAACAAAAAGTCCAAAGGATTGGCAAATGCTATGGTCCTTAGACCATCATCTTCAACCACAACTAACCAGTCTCAACCTTCAACATTAGAATACATCACAAAACAATTCTAACAATGATGCGTATAGCATTAATACACTCCAATAAGAGAATCATATGCTTTTGTGTTGGATAAACTAGTCAAGCAGGGAGTCCTCAATCTCCCTCAAATTTGACCACCTCAATTTGACCCCTCAAAAGCCATCCCTACATGGTATAGGGAAAATGACTTCTGTCACTACCACCGTGTCAAAGGTCATGACACAGACAATTGAAAAACTTTCAAAAACATCATTCAAGACATGTTAGACAAGGGGGATCTTGTTTTGGATAACCTGAATGTGTCAGCTAACCAAAACATGGATGTCTTTAGACAACCATTCCCTAACTAGCCCCCCAATTAGCATAACATTCAGACCATAGTCGATGACCTTCAAGAGCATAATATACGCACATTCAACATGGTTTCTAACCAACCTCTCCCACAGTCTGAAGAGGTTAATCAACCTATTTATCCACCATGAGTAGAAGAGCCTTCTTCTCCTATTTGTCCACCACAAGTAGAAGAACTCTCTTCTCTTATTTATCCACCACAAGTAGAAGAACTCTCTTCTCCTGTTTGTCCACCACAGGTAGAAGATCCTTCTTCTCCTATTTGTCCTCTATCCAACCCCCTTTCACATGTGGAAGAGTCTACTTTGACCTCTCCCATATTGCAGGATGATTTGATGGCACCAACACCGGCTGCCTCACCCTCATCCTTCTTATCATCATTAGGGGATCATACTTTCCCTGCTATTTGACCACACGCAGAAGCCATAACCATCCCATGCCTCTCAAACCTCACCCCTCACCCAATAGTAGTCCTCACACTAAACTAAAGAAGGCTACTAAACCACGTCGAAGAACTCCTCCCCCACCATCATCGTCACCCTCTATTTTGGACCCACACCCTTCCACCTTAATAGGAGTGTTTCCTAATCCAACACCTATCAAAAACAAAAAAAATTGCCTCAATTACACCCTTTACCCACCAAAAACACACTTCCTCTAAAACATCCATTACCTCTCATCAAACAAGTGCCGTCTACACGTGTGGCCACGCCACCAACCACAAAGATGATATGACAAACTCCCTAAATAACTCCTAAAAAGGAGTTGTCAACCCCAACTACAACAAAAAGAACAAAGCCATTAAGGGAATCCTATGCTTCGATGTTATGCCAATTGTTGTAGTCATCTCACATCACTCTTCTGCCTATTAAACTATATCAACCTCTCAGATCAAAACCATCTTGGTTCAATGCCACTAAAATATGTTGGTATCATTGCACACCTAGACATGATATTGAGCGTTGCTGTGCCCTTAAGGTTGTTATTTGCCAACACTTGAAAAAGGACACCCCTCACATTAAGGCTTCTTCTGACCACTCTTTTGACAAAAATTTGACACCATCCCATGCCTCCCAAACCTCTTCACCTAAATCAAGATCCCCATACAAGACTATGGTCCCTTTATCACCTTCTCCACCTTTATTTGAAATCAACACTGTTAATGTGGCCACTAGGCCCCAAACCATGAAAGATAAAGGAAAAGACCAGACTTCTATACCTCTGACATATCTAGTATTTGTCAAGACCTCTCAACCAACACAACCCAAGATTTTTATCTTGGACATGTCTCGACCATCATCTCTAGGGGAAATTCCTCCTAACCTCACTAGTCCATATGATGCTTGCTATAAGCAAATTTTGGACTACTTGACATACTCTATCATGCCTCCTAATCTCTCTAGCAATGCACAATGAAATTTTATCAAATGTATTACTTGATACACCATGCTAGGGGGTCTTCTTTACAAATGAAGCCTTGACGGCCTCCTTATCCAATGCTTAACAACCACTGAGACTTCCCATGTCATCAAATAAGTCCATGACAGGACTTGTGGGGGACATTTCAGTGGTAACTCGGTTGCCAAATGCATCCTTTACTTGGGCTATTATTGGCCCACTATCAACCAAGACTGCAACAACTATGTTCGGCGTTGTACCAAATGCCAACAACATAATAGCCAACATCATACTGACTTCATGACCAACATCGACCAAAACCTGCCTACAACAATACCAACATGTGACTAATTTTGAATGAAGTAAATGGGGCAAGTTTGCTCCTAATTGACTCAGACCTTACATCAACACATAAGCATGGATTAGGGACTTATCATCTGTCTTCTTTCGAAGGCCAGCCAGAACCTGAGCCCCTTAATGCCTTACATCCTTGACCATTCTATTGTTAATCAAGTAATCATTCACTTGACATTTAAATTGAGCTCATCCCCTGAGTAACCCCCCATCATCATCATGCCTATTTATTTTAACCCTTTTCCCCTACATTAGTCAACCCTTTTTTCAAGCATGAATGCTTTGTCCTAATAAAAGGGAAACCTTTAAACCTCTATAGTCAAGTCCATGACTAAAATTTTAGTCCATAAATAAAACTATAAAACTGGGATGCCTATTCAAATGTTATAAACTATAAATGTAGACTGCTCCCTCAAAGGATAGCTGCATCATTGCTACAATAAAATAGACTACTCACTTGAAGGACAGCTATTCACAGACATCCAAACATACAACAAGCACAATATAGACCACTCCCTCGAAGGATGGCTATGCCTCAATTTTGCTACATACACAGCACAACATGACCATAAAACACAATATCCCCAAGTGGACTTCCTGCATTGATCAGTCCCAAAAAAAAATGACTGACAAATTATTAATTCATGGACTTGTCTATAGTCGTTCTCAGGGTCACCTATAAAAGGGGAAAAGTTGTCCTTGCTAAAAAAGGGTTACCCTATCCTTACATCTCACACAATCATTCCTATCACCCCAACATACTCAAGGGATTTTGAGCTCACTTAACGTCAATTGATTTGACTACTTCTCTAACATAAACCAATGGTCAACGACGTAATGCATGAACGGGGCTTTTTTTCCAAAAACCTTATCTATGTAATCATTATGGTCCTTGTCAATGAAAGAGTAATGCACCTTTCACTTCTTATACATCTTGGTCACATCCAACCAAACCAAACCAAACTTTTTTTAGACCACTAACATGACTTAGCCCATTCACACTAGTTTCTATGGAAAACAATACACATGGAAACTATCGACCACACACAAACAATGTTATAAAATACACCATCACACAATATGGAAAAGGCTATAACATCATCTACAATTCATTTTTATCATACACCATCACCAATATGGAAAATTGCTAGGGATGAAAGACCACATTACCAATGTTACATAATACACCATCACATAATATGGAAAAGGCTGTAACATCATCATATCTTCATCATTTCAAGCATGTATCATCACACATATGGGCAATGCTGACATCTCTAACCTGACCAACTATCAACCACTTAGACCCTTTTTCTAAACTGCATTGGTTTGATGCCCCTTACAATAGGGGCTATGTAGGCAACACTCAATCTTCTAAGGTTAGCTTGGCCATTCCCCCGTTCGTCTCCCTAATGACAATGGCCATTCATTCATTCATCTACCTGATGGACCAACCATATTACCTTTAACCATGACCAAACAACTAGCCCTAACATTGTAGAAGTCACCTTTGACTTCTCATGGGGCACATTGGAGATCACACACATCTCCCTGACCACAACAACAAACCAACACTCGAGATCACTTATATCTCAAACCAACTCAACCAACAACCTTGGAGATCACGACTATCTCCTTTGACCACAACCACTTTCGAGACAACTTTGCATTGGTTGTTTTGATTGCATGTATGCTACCTCATGAATAGCTAGCAAAATTGTCTGCACATCACATTACGACCCTCACAAGTATCGGATCGCGCCCAAGTTTATCCCCACTACTTGTGACATTTTTGTGTTTTCTAGGAGCACTTCCTAAGCCTAGGATACTTGGAACATGATGATCATTGGAGCTATAGCTTTGATCATTTAACCCAATTAGCTACAAATAAATGCTGGGGATTAGTTACTTTGATTTTAGCACTCCTCAACCCTACATACAACAATTTGACCTACCTATCATGTGAAGTGGTATACACGTAATCTCAACTATTGCAGTGTTCACACTCAAACTTCACCATACCCATCCACTACCTATCAAATCAGCACTCGACATTAGGTTACCTTCCCTCAACTCCCACTTTGAGGGGGAATACCTCATCCATACCTAGGGCAATTAACTCTTATTTTTGTCTTACAATTCATCAGAACAACCAACAAGACAAAAATAACCTCATCCCATACCTGGGGCAACTTACTCCTATATTTGTCTTGCATTTTGTCAAGAACAACCAACAAGACAAAAAGGGGCAAATGTAGACACCTAAATTGTGTCAACCCCTTGGTCCCTTACATACTTCATTAATTTAAAATAAACTTCTTATTTTAGATTAATGACATCACCCTAGACAACTCACTTAGGACACCTCGCCTTGGACACCTCACCACTAAGACCATTTCCTACCCCATGACTCACCCTATGACTAAGTCCTTCATATCATAACTACCTAAAACCCATTCCAACCTTTTAACTAACCCTCATGCTTATTAACCCTATCATTTGACTATTCCCCAACCAACAAGTACACTTGGTAGATGAAGAATGGGCTTCTTAGCCTGTTTACTCATTCTTCATCCGCCGACGTCGGTCAACTGTCGATCAATGCCGGTAGGACCACCAACTTTGGTTACATAAACTAACTTCTCACATCGAGTTAGGGGCTCTTAGACTCTTACACGCTTCTCTCTTGGACTCTTAGGACTCTCTCTCTCTCTCGAATCGACTTCTCTCTCACTCAGATCTGGCTCTCTTACTCTCTCTCTCAGACTCTGAGACATCACTAGGCATGAGACTTCAACTAATGCTCCCTTAGCCATAGAGACTCTACAAAAATGACTCTAGATTGAATTGGAGTATTACACGAGGTCTTTAGCATCAATCCATAATAGGGATAAGCATTCAACACCTTAGTTCTTCATCTCACTAGAGCTAAGTATTTCTTCTGCCCTTTCATTTCAGTAATTTAGAAAGTATTAGTAATTAGTTTCTATTTTACTATTTCTAAATGCTATCAATCAGACCAAACCCAACCTTCAACCAGACTTGACTTTCTCCTTGGAGAGGCTAAAAATCCTTCCTTTCACCCTTACCCTTTTTTGACAACCTAGCCTCTACCTTTATCCTTCTGCGAACCTTATTCGTCTCCCTGCAACCCTGCATAGACCTTTTAAACCCATAGAACCCCTCTATTAACCACAAACCCATCCAAAACCTATCTAAGGCCATAGCCCTGACCGACATCAACCATAACTTCAATTGACATTGGTAACATAACTGATGCCAGTAGGACTACTGACATCCGCAACTATGGAAGACCAATAGCAGAATACAGGTATGCAGTATCTCTATTTCTCTTTCTTAGACTTTCACCATTTCTTTTATCTAACACTCTTTTTATCAATAAGTGGACTATCATCCCTCTAGAAAGTCTTTGCACTTCTGGGACCGAGCATTGCTTGGCAGTCCACCATATATCTATCTAATGTTCTCTTTGTTTGAGTTTCTTATTCTTATCTACAGGTGTCATCCTCCATAGCCAAAGAGGAGCTCCTTCAATCATCTGGATACGGTGTGCAACTTCATTCAGGTATCATCTAACCCCTGACCATTTATCTTTAGTTTCTTTCTTCCTTCTGAATGTAAATAGCAAAAATGAGTAGAAACAAATCCCTATGGAAAATTAAGTTTGGCATAAGAATACTTAGCATTTAGTTTCAAAAGATGTTTAAACCTTTCTTGGAAAGAGTTAGGGTAAGGGGGAAACAACCTAATAAACTAAGGATAAAGCTATTTTAAAATCATGTTCATGTGGCCAACACAACCTCCCCTTCTTCAGAGAAGTAGGGGACCCCTTTGAAAATTCTTAACTCAAAGCTTTCCCAAAGCTTTATCCCTTTCCAATAATCCTTGGACCGTGTGAATCTTTGAACCTCTATTTCACCTTGATCTACCAAAGCTTTCATGATATTTGAGATGATGAGTTGGTCTTTGTTAAAGATCCACATAGTCTTATAGGTTTAAAAATACATTATATTCCTTACTACATTATAAAATAATAAGGGTTTTTCATACTTAGATTTTTGGTGATAACTATGTTTTTTCATAAAATTAGATTCATGTCAATTTTATTGTAATGCTAGTCTCTAAAGGTCTTACTTGATATTTCATAAAGATTTGATGATAGGAAGGTGTTCTTTTAATTGATTATGTGGATTTTATTTTAAATTAGTCATTTTTTGTAAATCTCATAAGATGGCTTGAAAAATAGGATAACACCACATAGATCACTTAGCTATTAAAAGTGTAATATCTTGGAAGACCCTAACTAATGAGACTGATCAAATAACAAAAGTATTAGTATCTTAGACTTGTTAAAAGTGTTAGATCCTAACCAATGAGATTATTTAGTTTTTAGAAGTGTTAGTTTCTTAGACTTGTTAGAAGTGTCTCTTGGGAGATCCTAACCAATGAGATTTCTTGGTTGTTATAAGTGTTAATATCTTAAATCTATCAGAAGTGTCAAATATTGAGAGAGCCTAACCAATGAGGTTAATCAACTTTTAGAAGTGTTAGATCTTGAAAGATCCATAAAAATGAGAAAACACCATGTGGCACAATTATTATATCACATAGAAGGCTTGGGGCACCCTGATGTACTTATAATGAGGTACATTTTTAAAAAAAAAACTAATTATGGGATACTACATGTCACCTCACTACACCAAATGTTAGTTTTGGCTCTTGAACATGTACAAGTGTGGAACCTAATCACACTTAGATAGCCTCCATTACAAACAAAGATAACTAGCAACATACATGTGGCATAAGTTTAAGCCACTTAAGATACCACAAGGGAAAGATATATGTGTACCTACAAAACTTCTCACATTAATTAAATGGGAAATTGGGCCCTAATTGGATAATTCAAGATGTCTCTTCACAATCACTAATTTGTAAGTATAAAGTGTATATTTGAAGTCCTTGAATTAATGCCAAATCTAGAAACCATTGAGTATATTTTACCACCATCTTATTATGAATTCACACAATGTGGGCACTAAACACCATTAATTTATGATCTCTTTAAGGATCCCTATAAGTTCCTAAAGGTGAATTGATTTACCATCTTTACTACCAATTTCCTAGAGTTCATTTCCTTGTGTAGCTCATTCTTGTTCCCTCCATGCACTCTATGACCTCCTTACTTATATTTCATTATTTTCAAGATTAACCTTTTCATCATGGATACTTCTTCCTCCAATGAGCTTGAGTATATGGATACCACCTTCCTCACATACTTGACCTACTTTAAACACTACAATGAAATGTTTAGAGGGATCTAAGCTATGAATAAACCCAACTCCAAGGATTATGAAGATGAATCTAAGTTCTTAGATGACATCAAATGCATAAGGCTATAACCAAACTAGAGGTTGCACCATGTTATGATCTCTTCAACAATATGTTGCTACCTCTTATCAAGTGTAGGATGTTGTCCAAGATATAGTATAATATATAAGGTCTAAATACATAATTATGGACATTTATAGGGTTGTAATAAAATTAAATTAAAATCTCCTATATTACATGGTCTTATAGGATAATACCATTTTAGATGCATGGGCCAACACCCATGAGATATATAAAGTTATAGAGGACTAGGCAGTCAATGCCAATGTCAAGTGGTTCAATTGGGAGGACATCGACTCCTAAATTATTTTCACCTTTTGAGAAGGGGTTTATGTTAAGATGATCTTAATAAAAATTTTATTGGGGTTAATTGATTTTTTTTTGTCAATCTTCTCTAGGTTCCTTATGTCAACCCCATCCTTAAAGTAGAGTATATTTCAAACCTCATGAGCACTATAAACTTCCAACTGGTTCACTACATTAGGGAAGCTTGGGATGGTAACAACTTATACATTATGAGTTACTTTGTGGACATCATGTGTTCCACCCTTATGTGTAAACCTTCCATGTTCCCACCATGGACTCCCAAGGGAACTATGGTACATGTATTTTTATACAAACTATATGAACACCACTATAGAAATCATATATGAGATATCTATAAATCATTCTACTCAGTGGTCTACATGAACATTAATGAGATAGCCATGCCTTGTCTCTTGAATGAAATTAGGAATTTCCTCACCCACATTTGTGATTATTTTTATTACTAAGATGACATCATCATCCAAGTAGAATGAATTTGTAGGGGACCCCTTCTCCTACCCTATCAAGTCCAAAACCAATTGGCTAATTAAGAAATAACTTATAAATTATTGGAAAAAAAATTGGCCATGCCCTTAGGTGAAAATATAAAGCTTATTTGGTCTTCCCCATCATAATCCTCCAACATGTATACAATAATGTAACTTCATTACAAAATATGGTGATGGATAGTGATTCTTATGCCTTTGGTAAAGTGAAGCACCAAAAATGGGATCCTCATGGTGTCATTAGGGATAATGTGGAAAAGTACCAACCATGCCTTAACATCACCAAAAACAATGTGTCTCATGGTGGTGATGATGTTCAATTCAACCTTGATAATGATAGTGAGGTGTTGCCCAAGCTTGAGGTGAAGAAGAAGTAGGGAAAGTAGGTCCAATAATAGTAATCCACTTAGAATAGCCCTGCTCTACCTATGGCAGATTAGGCTAGGGAGACTTTCAAGAAATTATGTCTTAGATTTAAAATAGGATAATCTAATGGGTCCCATGTCCTTCTCTCCATGAGTTTCACCTCTCTAAATCTCTGCTCTAGCTCCACCACCTCTCACAACTTAGGCTAATTAACCACTAATCACACATGTATTATAGTTTAATGTCGATAGTAGCCCTAAATTTATTTTAGAGCATTACCAATAAAAGGGACCCATGGAGATTCCTTATCCTACTAATTCCAACCCTTAATAACCTATTTGGGAAACATCTAGTTTCCATATCCTTACTAGGATCACTCAGGTTGTGCCTCTCGTATTTCCCATTACACCCCTCTAGGATTCACTCAGGTACCTTTAGCTTTAGCCATGTATAACATTACCATATCTAAAATTCCCTATTCTTAGCTCATACCCTCCATAGGAATCCATATGGCTCACCTATGGTCTTCAATATATTTTTTTGTTTGGCCCCCAACACTTGCAATGTTTAGTACACATCAAATAATTATTGTAAGACTTATGATAACTCAAATCATGATGGCCCATGGCTTTATGAAATTATAAATAATGATGTCTCATGCATTAGTAACCCCTTTTATCCCTCTTCAAGTTTAATAACCTTGATATAATCTCACTTAAATAGTCCTAATAGCAACCCCATTAATTATTTCACTTATGTACATAATTTAGTCAACTCTGGCCACCTCAACGACACATGTGGTCACTTTGTAGACTACCTGGTCTACTCTAACCACTATCACCACCATATCCCCTTCTAAAACTATATCACAAGTTGATTAAGGTAAAAATCCTAATAAGAAAAGTGACTCCCTCTCATAATTTTGTTTAGTTCCAAGTTACTCCTCTTGACCCTCCCCAACCTTCCTTTTCCATCACTCTAGGCACCCAAGGTTTTCGATTTAACTAGTTAATTTCCTCATTCATATTGAATTCTCTTCTTCTTAGTGCCATTAACCCATACGTCAATTTGACCCAAAGGCAATGGAATGTCTAGATATTCCCATGGGATTCCCCATTCATCCTTCTTCATTTCACCACCATGCCTCCTCCTCCCATGCCCCACCTTCATCTTCTTCTACCTTATGAGCTAACATTAGACCAAGATGGGTGGGATACCTAACATCCTCAATATCACATGGAACATATATTATATTATAAGGTGGCCTAGAGGTATAATGGGATTTTTATAGGGATTTGAGGAACAGGAGTAATATTCTTATGAAAATATTCACTTATGAGGGAGACTTGGTGGTATGGAAAATAAACACAACATCTTTTCCCTCACCAAAGCATATATTGTAGGGAAGAGAAGGTGGATAAGGACCCAATATCCATACTTTTAGATACACATGACCTTTATAAAATAATCATAGAATACATGAAGGAGAAGGTTTGGGCACTTGAATCATAAGTGGGGAGCTCATTCCCTTCAGGTCTAGTTGGAAATGTGGCTGATGATTTGACATAACTATTTGAAGTTCTCGATAAGGTCACCCAAGACTTGTCCATAAGAAGAAACCACAAATACCACACTCATAATTATTTAGACTAAGTATTTTTAATGGATAAAAAGTGTAGGAATATCAATATGCTAATAAGTAGAAACAAGTTCCTATAGATAAACCTAATGCCTTTTGTAGACTTGGGCCTCTACCAAACTTATACTGAGAATATGAGAACATCTCTAGAAGAGTGGTGGGTGGTAGCTCAAGTGATAATAAAGACTTTTTAAAGGAGTAAATAATATATGTTGGACTACTTTTGAGAAGTTAAAATCATACCACTTTTCCACTTGGATGACACCCTACTTGACATGGAGGAATTTGGTGTCCACTTGGCTCAATTTGACTGAGTCGTGTAAAGAGGTGGTTAAATATAATAAGGTTTTTGTTAAATTTATTTTTGAGTTATCCACTTAATCCATAGCCAAAATCATCCAAGTTTTCAAGGTAAATATCTAATTAGAAGCTCTAATCAAAGCTCAAAAGTGGTTTCTATCTCAATATGAGGTCATATTTTATGATCCCCCCTATGAACTTGAAAATGTTGGACTAGGAATTAAACTTGGTGGTATTTGTACTATTATCCAAGGAGGCATACTATAGATAGATGAGAGGTGGTTCTTATCCAAATCCTTACAATATCACTTGAGTGGGCTTGAGGTCATATTTTACAGAATGGGAAATCTTTCTTTTTTGATTCATTGTAGTTGTATCAACCTTGGGTGGATATCATAGCCAAGGATGGGAATGTTGTGCTACTATGGGGTGAGACCTATCATTACACACACACACACACACACACACACACACACACACACACACACACACACACACACACACACACACACACACACACACACACACACACACACACACACACACACACACACACACACACACACACACACACACACACACATATATATTAGAATAATTTCCCTTTGTAAAGGTCAACTTTTTGATGTAAATAAATTATATTGAAATTAATGCAAATTTCTTAGTTTCTATCAACCAGTTTATTTGTATATGAATGTGGTTCATTGTCTTCCATCTTTTGAATGAGTTTTTTTGTTAAATAATTGATAATATGATCTATTATCTATAATAAATGTAGTAATTATAATGTTCTTCTCTATTTTAATTAATTTATTAATTCTTCTTTTTTCCTTTGCAACATTCTTTAATATGTGTGATTAAAGTTATAAATTTTATGTGAAGATCCTATGTGTGATTTTTTACAAGCCCTTCTGTGTGTTTATATTTAGTGGAGAGTTCACAAATTATGAATTACCTTTTATTTTTTCCTTAATTTTTTCCCCATGTGATTATTAGTTTGATTCCATTATGAAACTTGATACACAATGGTGTAATGTGGTTGGACACACAACTCAGTTCTTGAAGCATCAGTATCCTATCAAGCTTAGAAATATCCTTTTCTACCCTACCTTACTCCCCATTTTTTAATGTTTGTTTCAAGACCTAAACAAATCCATCCCCTTTAATTATAAATTAGTGAATTGAATCCTAGTATTGTTTAAGTTTAGAATTGGTTGAACTAGGTGAGGTTTGGAATCTATTTGTCAGGTTGAGTATTAGATTTTTTGATGGTGGAATTACATCTCTCAAAGATATATTTCAAAAAATCTTTATCATGGATCAACATAGTTTCATCTCTTGCCCTAGATTGTCCTTGATGCAATCCTAAAATGGGAGGATGAAAGTCCCTTATTGCCCCAAAGTTTACTATGAACACTCAGTCTCATAAGTGTCTTAAAGTAGGACCATGGACTAGATAACACATGTCAATTAAATAATTTATATTCATAGTATATTATGATATAGTAATGAATTATGAAAATATGATAAATATATAAATTACAATATCAAATAGTAATTTTATAGGTTAATCATGAAGAAGTAATAATAATTAGCTTATTGAATGATGTAGAAGTGAATTTATGAAGTTTAAGTGTATAAATAGTTAAGATGATGCTCAAATGTGTTTTGTTAAATTCTAGAAATCAACTATCTATAGCCTAGACACTGTAGTCAAATTAGGGACACTAGCATCAATTTTTGTATCTAAAAACTAATGTTTTTTTCCATATTAAAGACTACATGTAATTTTATAAAAACTTCACCTATAGCTATTAGGGTTCACCATTGCCTTGTAGTTTATCTATTCAGATCATGTGCACATATTTTGGATATCAGTGTGTAGCTCAATACGCTAAGTCCTTTGAGTAGGGCATGACACCTTATAAAATAAGGCTTAGTGGGATCATGTAAATCTGATCTAACCTCAAATACCCCTATTTTAGTGATAATTACTTACATATCCAACACTCTAAAGAGTGCCTTAGGCTAATGTAGTCCTCCCCCTTATGTGGGATTATGTGCGAACAATTGTGCAATATGATAAATGTGAGTGTATGTAGCGATATAGTTTGTAGCTTGAAAAATATTGATCATGGGATACTCTTTAAATGCTTTAAAACTATATGAATATTTATCCTATGATTAATTTGGAAATAGGGAAGATTAGGTCATTTTTACAAGATTGAGAGGTGCTTTTGCTTGGTATAAGATATATGTGTGTTTGACTATAATGACTTGTCTTTGAGTTGTATTTATACCACACATTTTGAAAATGTATCATAGGATGGTTAAAAAAATAAGGCTGACCCATACATGTTGAAATATTTTAAAATTTAATCATTTGTAAGGTTCAAACACCAGTGTTAAAACCAAGATACTAGTGTCCTAGTCTGGATGGTAGTGTCCTTTAGGATAGAAAATTGCTAAAAAAATTGTGAATGACAATGTCAGACATATATATATATATATATATATATATATATATATATATATATATATATATATATATATATATATATATATATATATGTATGTATGTATGTATGTATGTATGTATGTATGTATGTATGTATGTATGTATGTATGTATGTATGTATGTATGTATGTATATAATGTTAATCATATTGTGGGATATAGGTGATTTGTGTAACCTACATATTAGTGTCAGACTATAGGATAATAATTTAGGCACAATGAGATGGTGAACATGAGCCTTTTGATAGCAAGGAGTTTGTGAACTGAAGGGTTGATTCATGAGTGATATTTTTCAAGTGTATAAGAATATTTTATCATATAAAATCTATATTTAGCATCTATAGTTATTCTCAACTTATCCTTGAAACTAGGGTTAGTCGGATACAAGCATTATTCTACCTCTATAGTTGGTACTCTAAAATATTAGGTCAACACTAATTAATGAATGGGTAATTATATCTAAGAGCCTAAAAATTATTCAAATCCTTTCCTATATCACCTTTTATCTATAATTTTACATGCATTATCTTCATAATTGGTAGATTTGTTCGTTTCATCTTCATATTCATCATGGGTTTATCACATACATGTTTCCCTTATGTATTGTGTAGCATCATGAAGCTTCTTATAGAATCTTAAATTTATTTTTAACATGATATTAACTATATCATTTCATAGGTAAAATATCAAGTAACAAACAAAGTTACTTCTCTCTCTTGATCCAAATGTTTTTTCTACCTTATCCTATCATCCTTTGTCTCCTATAGTTTTTTCAAATATTTAATGACTTGGGAACAAGGGAAAGCCTATGTTATGAACTTATAATCACAAAATGTCTTATTACACACCCCTCATCCTATTTATGGGCACATTATGTCCCTTGTTTCTAAAATTAATACCAAGCCATCCATGTTAAAATTAGTATTATGCTCTAGCATACTTAAAATATTTATTCATTTCTATATGTTTTTTGAGATGAAATCAAGAAATCATATTCTAATAGTCCTTCTAGTGTTTTTACTTCTACCATTGCATCCATCCTTATTTTTTCACCCTTATCCACTTTTAACCCTTTATCTATTGATATAGGAACATCTCATACTTTCCCTTAGTTATCCATGAATATACCTATACATGCTACATACACCCCTTCCATTACTACAACCAATAATTACCTTAAGCATACCCTTATTATATTGTAAACTAAGCTATTCAATATCAATCAAACCATTTCTCATGTTAGCCCTTCTTTAGATTATTTCACGTTAATGCATAATATTTTGGATCCTCAAATTACATCCTATACTCTTATAGTTGGAATTTTGGCTCCAAATATTCCTCTTTATGAATGAAAAGGTGACCCTAAACAAAATTTGTGTGTCTCCCATACATGCTATCTATATTAATTAGAAAATGATAAATTATTATCTAAGCTCTTTCTATAAAGTCTCAAATATTATACTCTTAGATGGTTTTATGATCTTTATCTCCAATAAATTATAGTTCTCAATCTTTTGGAAAATCAATTTTTGGTACACTTTTCTATCAATATTGGTGATTATACTATGCTCAAATTTCAAAGCTCAAACAAGGTCAAAATGAGATAGTGAGTATATTCTAAGATATAAGACTAGGCTTGCCAAAATGATAAATCAAATGGTTTATAACAAGTTTTAATATATTTTTAATCAAATATTTATTTCTCCTCTTAAATATTCTATCATGTTTGATCATTTAAATTCCCTTAATGAATTATGCCATATATTTAATGAATGTGAGGTCAAATTGATTGCATTGAAAAAGATTAAATATAGATCTCATGTTCCTTATACTTTAACTATTAATTTTAAATTCAAGCCTAATTACAAGAGCAAAAATAATGAGAGTAAAAAGGATGCTAAAGTTACAATTAATGTTATATCACAACCATCACAAAATATTTAAATACAAACTCCACCAATAAGTAAATTCTCAAGGCTACCTTCACCTCCTCATGTGATACTAAAAAGCTACTTGAATGTCATGTTATTACACTC
Source organism: Torreya grandis (assembly GCA_037957365.1). Classification (NCBI taxonomy): domain Eukaryota; kingdom Viridiplantae; phylum Streptophyta; class Pinopsida; order Cupressales; family Taxaceae; genus Torreya; species Torreya grandis. Next base: position 328,928 of record JARHVA010005951.1, read on the forward strand.
CCTCCACCATTTAACATATATCCATATAGACCTCAATATATGAGACTTGATGGAAATGCATTTTTTGATTATCATAGATGTGTTGGAAATTCTACTAACATATGTATAAATTTCAGTAAAAAAATTCAATACCTCATTGATGAGAACATTATTGACATTGGTACACCTAATGAGGAGGATAATCCACAAGAAAATGAAAATGCAAAGCTCAAAATGCGTAAGGAACCTTTTCCAAATCATGAAGCACAAGATAAAAAGTAAAATTCTAAAGTAAATTATGTATATAATGCTCATCCTCCTCCATTTTCATATGGATATGCACTTTAGAGCATCATCGGTATAATTAAAATAAAGATAACATCACATCCATTCATTACATTTGATGATTCAAAAATTGTTGATGGTTATTCTAATAAAAATGAATTATTTGCTAGAGCATATGTTGGAATATAACCAATACATAGTGTTATGATATACAATGCATCAAGTTAAAATGTCTTCACCATTACACTTTTACATTCTCTTGGTTATAAAAATGAAGATATACAACATATATCTAGAGTTGTGAAAGTATTTTATGGTCATATAAAGGATACTCTTGGGAATATTATTTTACTCTTACAAATGTGAACTCTCATATTTCCCACCCACTTTTTAGTGTTACAAATAAAAGGTTTATTTGATATGTTATTAATGAGACCTTGGTTACAAATAATTAGATTAGTTCCTTATACAATTCATAAATGTCTAAAGTATATTCATGATAATCAAGTGGTTAAAGTTTTAGGCATTAAAAATAAATATCCTATGGAACCAATGGTACTTAATCCTACTCCACAACATTTACTTAGGATAGCTATTGATAAAATTAGTAACAAGTTAGTTTATACAACTATTCAAGATCAAGATTTACATTCAAAGAAGCATATTCCAAAATTAGTTTTTTCACCTACTTATGAGCATGATAATATTTCAATTTATTCACCTAGTTATTAGCATTAAAATTTGGTAGTTTATTCATCTATTCTTGAGCATAATATAGTAACACCTGAACATAATCCCCTGGTTAGATAAAATACGAAATCTAATCCTAAGTAGAAAGTGATACATAACACAAGGTCTTTATCTAATGCAAAATCACAAGTTACTCAGAAGGCTCTTATATAGGTATAAATTGTTGCATCATCTCCTCACATGCATGAGGATACATGTTTAGATGAATATATTATAAATGATTTAGAGAGTTACTCTATAACACATGGTTCTTCTTCAAATTAAAAGTATTCTACACTTGGACTTCTCCTCTTACACAAGAGCTTGTTCCTTCTTATCAAGGAGTTGGATATACATATGAGCATTCTATTGATAATATTATTGGTTACATAAATTATATTATTCCTTCAATAACTCTTATTTTATCCAATTACCATGATTAGCTTATTTTCATAGTAACTACTTGTACATAGATTCTTTTTCTCTTTACTTTTATTGATTATCCTTATACACCTAGTCCAATCTTCTTCTATACTTTGTCTCTACTTTTCATTTTGGGATACTTACTCCCTTGTCTCTTTTAAACCCAATTCCAATAAACAAATTTAATTATATTTTTAGGATTTCAATATGAATCCTTCATGGCAACTAGTTGATCATTATAAAATATTTATACATGATTCATCTCTCATTTGTACTTTCATGTTCATATCTCTCTCATTTTACATAATTTTATATGACATTATTTCCATATATGCTACATATACACACAGATCTGGGGCATTTAATTTTTCCTTATTCCTTGAAATGATTTTCTTTAACATCTTGTTAAGGGTTGTTCAAATCTTCCCCTCCTTATTACATTTTTAAAACTATAAAGCATATCATGTTTTTTAAAGCTTTTTCAATTTTCACTTATTCATATTTTACCTTTCAAATATGAAAAAAAACATTCATATATTATAAAAATACATAAAAATTAAAATATTTTAAAAAAATCTAAAATAAGGACCTATAATCATATTCACATGTTATTGGATTACATATTTGCATATGTCATATATTTTTATGTTTAGTACATAAAACATGTTATTACCTTTTCAATACATAATGCTTATCAAAAGGTCTCTGAGTGTGACACATGACATATTTCTACATAACTAAGAAATAGTCATACACAAAATAAAGTGTCTTGATTGAAAATTCTTATATATAGTCAATTAGGATGAAGTCATGCCCATAAGAAAATAATGCATTGTGCACTTGTCCTCTATTGTAGACTTTTCCATGTGCATCTTATATCTCTTTTTTAAACTTTGACACAATCATAGGGACCTCTTAAACAATTTTGTAATCATATATCAATAAGTATATTTAGATATTAGTCAAATGTTAAGCTTAAGACATACTTTTACATGGTTTTGATGCCAAGATAACCTTTTACCCAATAACCTTACTCAATTAGAGCATCTCATTACTCTATTGTGAGCACTCTTATAGGTTTTATCTATCCATAGTCTCTTTTCCATATTGATCTATAATGAACACAAATGTTTTTTACTTAAAATCATAATTTCCATGTGTCATAATCAATATATAATTTTTTAACATGAACATAGATACACATGATCAAAATATGATTGTTTTAGGTTTTCTATGATTCTTTCATATACTTTAGTTATTACATAAAGTGATTGAACTTTATTTATTATTATTTTGGTCTTTGTCCTTATGTATGTTCAACACACACTTTTTTGATTGTATGACATCATCATGCCATGTGTATATGGACCTTGGCCTTATATGTTTATGTGACATTCACATGTACCTTGTATTCATCCTTTGGGATTTAATATTGATAATTATGCAAGCTTTTTGAATATATGTGACATATTACATGTCCCTTGTACATGGTATTTAGACCTTATTGCATGACATTATGTGATTTTTATTACATGTTCATTAATTTATACTCTGGCACCATATTTATTACATATATTGTAGAAACTAAAATTTAATCAATAAATACTTGATAATGATTATCCTTGAAACTTTTACCTTGTTTGGTCAACTTCCATTTTGATAACCCCCAATCTCTAAGGAATCCTTAAAAGTGTCATAATTATTGTGCATATCTCCAAGACTTCCCTATTTTATCCCTATTCATCCCTATTCAACATATACTTCACTATCACTATGGTTTCAAAAGCATCTATCCCTTTTGGATAAGAGTGCACTATCAAAAAATGACACATTATATTCTTATCTTGTAGTGCATCCTTGTCCATAATTCCCTAAAAATCATCTTTTCAAATCAACACTCTTCATAATGAATCTCCCATGCAAACCAATAGGTCAATTATTGGGAAATTTGGAAATATCCACCAATAAAAGCACATCAAGGCTCACATTTGAAACCCCTCATTATCTTACTATCTCTTACTATTAAAAAGAATTTATCTTATAATTAAAGTATATTATTATAGTTATACTATAATATCATAGTCCCTAGCTAAGCCTAACTTTATTTTATTGTAGGTTAAGGGTATAATTTATAAAGAATTATAATCAAATATTATTATTTACATTAACATGATAATTCCTAAAGGGGGAACTATATTGCCTTGAGGCCTTCAGGATATGTAGGCAACACTTAGTCAATAAGGGGTTTTATAATGATAGTTTGATCATATCACACTTCCCCACTTTTCCCCCTTATGCATTTGATCTTATTTTATGTACTTGTATAGGCTAGGGTTTTGATTTTTTTAGTCATATATGCATCTAAATAACATCCATATATAATCAAAAATAATATAAACAAGGGAAAACAAGCCTAAAGTTTTAAATTCTATGCATCATCTACCTAGACAAAGCCATAACAGTAGACAATGACACATTGAATCCTTGTCTACTTGCTACATCCTTATCCTAGAATATACTAAGTCACTATTTTCAATTAAATCTATGTTTTCAAGTTACTTATTGATTTTTATTCTAGGGTATAGTTTAATTTTGTAAATTATTGAAATTAAAAGAATGAATTCCTCAACCTTGGATATTATTTATAATATAAAAATTCAAAAATTTTAACCTTGGATTAATTTGACACTAAAAAATATTATCATGTTACCTTGGATAAATATCAACACAAAAGCTCTTTCTTTCGACCTTGGGTTGAATTTTGATATCCCTTATACATAAAAATATTTCACTTTTTATTTTTACTTTATTTTTTATTCATTTTTGTTTGCTTTAGAAACTATGTTTTGATAATTTTGAAACTACTTAGTTACTATTATGAAGGGTTACGTGGTGTTCTATTTATAGGCATCATGGCATGAGGGGTTTTTATTACAATAATCATAGACATAGTACATATCTAAACATAAATTTTAGTTTCCACATACCTTAAAATATATTGGAAACACATAGGATCCCTTTTTTACACCAATAAGAAGAATATTTTATCCATCTGATTAGTGGTACACTTGAGAATAACATATCACCCAAGAAAGTTACTCTCAACTTACCCTTGAAATCGGGGTTAGTGGGATACATGCATGGTTTTATATATGTAGTTAATTCTCTAAAATATTGTACCAACACTAATCCATGAATGATAAATTATACATGAGATCATATAAATCATTCAAAACCTTGCCTAGATCACCCTTTATCCTTGATTTGTGCTTACATTGTTTTCTTAGTTAGTAAATTTACTTGTTTCATTTTCCATTTTTATCATGGGTGTAGCATATACACATTTTTATCATGGAATCATATAATTTATTGAAACATATAACATTTAATTACAAAATGATATTATTTATGTTTTTCATTGATTCCATATAAAGCTCTTAAAGAAGTTCCTTCTCATATTCTACCCCTGTCTATTACTCCGAATGTTTGTCTTACCTCATCTTGTCATCTAGTTTCCCCTACTATTTTTTTCAAACATTCAATGACATGGGAACAAAATAATACCTATGTCATGCATATATATCCACAATATATCTTGGGCATATCATGGCACTTGTCACTGACCTTGATGTTCAAACCAACCATGCTAAAATTTAAGATTATGCTATAGTGCATACATAAAATATTGATAAGAATCAAATTTTATTATCCTTAAAATGTTGTTACTTTTACCATTAAATATATCCCTATTTATTCACCTTTAGTTACGTCTACACCACCCATTATTACAACCAATGTTTCCCTTAAGATAGTCTTTCTTCTCTTGCAAACGAAGCTAGCTACTATTGAGCAAACCATCTCTCATTTATTTATATTTTTATACCTTATTTCATGACCCCTTGGCTCTTTAAATTACACCCTATCCTCTTCCAAAAGGCTTTGTGGATCTTAAGTTTTCCCATTATGAAGTAAAATGTGATCTTGAACAACATTTACATGCCTTCCATATAAATTGTTTAGATTATGCAGACAATGACATATTGTTAACTAAGATCTTTCCACTTAGTATTAACTATTATTGTCTTATATGTTCTATGATCTTCCCCTTCAATCAATTAAAACTTTTAATCCTTTGTAAAATCATTTTTTGACACATTTTTATACAAATATTGGTGTCAAATTATCCTATGCTCAAATTGTAAATATGTAATATAGTCCAAATGAGATACTTAGTGAGTATGTTCTAGGATACAAGACTATTATTACCAAAATGATAAATAAAATGGATGATAATTATCTTCAAGATATTTTTACTCAAATCTTTCTTCTCGTCAAGATTCTATCATGTTTGAAAATTTTAAATCTTTTGATCAACTATGTCATACAATTAAAGAGTGTGAGGTCAAATTTTTTACTTTTAATAATCTCAAATATATCTTCAATGATATCTATACTTATACAATCAAATATAAAGGCAAGATTAATTATAAGAATAAAGTTAATGATAGCCAAAATGAGGATAAATTTATAGTAAATGCTATATCACAACCACCACCTAATCTTCATTTAAAAACTCCACCATGAATAAAATTATCAAGGCTACCTTCACCTCCTAATGTGCTACTATAAAAGCTTCTTTAATGTCATGTTATTACACTTCATCCACCATTATAAATAGTTCCATCTAGACCTAAATATTAAAGAGTTTTGGGGATTAAACTTTGTGACTATCACAGATGTGTTGGAAATTATATTAATATATGTATGAAGTTAAAAACAAAATTCAAGATATCATTGATGAGAATATTATTGACATTGATACACCTAATGAAGAGGCTAGGCCATAAGAATATGATAATGAAAAGATAAAAATGTATAAAAAATCCTTTGCAAATAATGAATCACAAGATAAAAATAAAAATAATAAAATACATTATACATATAGTTCTCATCCTCCTCCATATTCATATAGACATCCACTTGATAGTATCATTGGTACAGTTACAAGCAATATAGCATCACACCCATTTTTTACTTTTGATGCTACTAAAATTATTGATTATGATTATGATAGAAAGGCATTATTAATTATATTATATTTTGGTATTCAAACAATCCAAAGTGTTGTTATAGATAATGGATCATGTGAAAATGTGTGCACCATAACACTTCTACATTCTCTTGGTTGTACGGAAAAATATATACAACATACATCTAGAGTCATGACATCATTTTATGGTTAGTCAAAAGATACTCTTGGACATATATTACTGACTTTATAAGTGGGAGCTTTCATATTTATCATTACTTTGTTAGTATTACTAAGCATAGGTGTCTTTGGTGTGTTATAAGGGAGACTTTTATTATAGTAAATTAGAGTAGTTCCTTATATAGTTCATCAGTGTCTAAAGTACATTCATGAAAATTAAGGTGGTTAAAATTTTAGGATTTAAATATGAATATATTATGAAATAAATGGTACATACTCATAATCCACAATAGTTGGTTGGTATGGTCATTGACAAAATTATTAGTGCATTAGTTTATATAACTATTCAAGATCATGATTTACATTTAAAAAAACACATTCCAAAATTAATTTTTGCACCTACTTATGAGCATGAGCATATTCAAATTTATTCAACTAGTTATGAGGATGAAGAATAACAATTTATCCATGTATTACTGAGCATAATAAGCTTACATATGAGCATGATGATTTTTTTAGAAAGATAAATCTAAATACTCCTAAGCACAAAATGACACAAAATATAGGGATTTTATTGAACACAACATCACATGTTCTTTATAAGGCTCCTACACAAGCATAATTTGTTGCATCATCTCCTACATGCATGATGATACATGTTTAGATAGATACATTAGTAATGACTCAAAGGGTTATTTTAAAACACATGGTTATTCTTATTATTTAGAGGGTTATTTTATAGCACATAATTCTTATTTAGATTTAAAATATTATATATTTGGCACAAGAGTTTTTTATTTCCTATAAAATATTTGGATACACATATTAGCATCCTATTGATGAGATCATTGGTTGGACCCATAAATGGATTGAGGAAATTGATTTGCTTCCTTGCCTAGTGCCTACTTGTACATAGCACCTTTTCTCTTTTGTTGCTCATTCTTCTACACATACTCCATTTTTTATTCTAGCCCTTCACTTTATTATCATTATGGGGTAATTTAAATTAACTTCATCCTTGTATTACTTCAGTTCACATAGATTTTTAGGGTTGTTAAAATCCCCCCTCCTTCCATTTCAAAGCTTTAATGCTTTATGTGTCTTTCTAAACTTTTTCATAATCTCAATTATTCATGATTTACTTTCCAAATATAAACAAAATACAAAATCATTAATATATGTTTAAAAAGTACAAAAAATCAAAATATTTACAAAAAAATTCAAAACTAGGACCTATAGACCTACTTTCATGTTTATAGATTATCTCTTTCCATATGTCATATATTATATTATTCAATATACAACATATTTCATTACATTTTCAATACGTAATCCTTGTTTGAAGGGATTTGAGTGTGTAAAAGTATACATTTTTATTACAATAGAAGATATTAATACATATAGGAATCATTCCTGATCAAAAAATATTTCATACAATCAATCATGACAACAACGCATTAATCAAACAAAAATGTATAATGTCCCTGTTCTCTACTACATTCTTGTCCTTATGTATTATCCAACTCTATTTCTAATTGCAACATAGGTGTAGGGACTTATTATACAAATTATGATTATAAATAATAAATCACATAGAGATCAATTATATTTCAAGCTTAAGGAATACTTTTTCATGGTTTTGATGTTAGGCTAGCCTTTTACCTAATAACCTTGCTAAGTTAGGGGATACCATTTCTCTACATAGGCTCCTTTATAGGTATTATTTATTTAAAACCTCTTTTTTTTGTGATTGAGTTATAATGAAAATAAATGTCTTATTTCCTTTCATATTTTACATGTATCATAATTAATATGATATTTAATAAATATGAACATAGACACATATGATTAAAATATGCTACTTTTAATTTCACCATACTTATTTCATATTCTTGTTTCCTTACATAACATTCTTCATTTTTTTCCTTGTATGTGACCCTAGCCTTGTGTGTGTTCACCATATACCCCTTTTAATTGAATGTCATCATCATTCTATGTGTTCATGGCCTTTGGCATTCTATGTTTGTGTGACATTTACATTTCATTTATATTTAGCCTTTGGGCCTTATGTGTGACATGTTAGCCAAAATTAGCCACCATTGATGAGTATCATTCAAAACTTTAGTGTACATTATCTTAAATTTGTTGATAGCCATCATAAAGGTATTGTACTGGTCATAGATGGCATAAGTATGATAAGCATTATGTCATTATTGGTAGCTTACAAAGTCTTCTAGGATGGTATAGTTGAAAATAGAATCAAGCCATTTAGTCTTGACAACCATGGTCATTTAATATAGTCTTTTTCATGTTTTTATCATAGATTAAGGTAAGTTTGACAAATTTAAGGTTTGTGTGTGAAGTCAAGGTTAATATTGAGCCATGATAAAAGAATAATAACGGTGATCCCCAAGGATAAATGTATGTCAAGCCAAGAAAATAAACCAAGGAGTATAACTAATAATTTGATTACATTATATTTTCAAGAAGTTTGGATAAATTAAGGTAATTTTAGAAAGATTAATGTATTACACTTGTCTTAATCTTATGATATACTCTAATTTAATATGATACCTAATAAGAGAGATCAAATTCAAAGGTTTAAATCATTTAATATGGGTATTTTAAGTCATTTAACACTTGTGCAATGTCATGACAAATGTAATTAACTGTACATCTTCTCCAAATGTCTTAATATTGCTTTTCCAACACTATAACCTCTTTGTAACTATTAAGACATCATTTTATAATTTTTAAATATGATATAATGAGGAATTTGTATGGAAAATTAAGATAAAAATTATTTGGAATGTTTTTATACATTCATATAGGTTAGGGAAGGCTCCATGATCACCTAGTTCATTAGCTCCAATAGCTCAGGAAGGTAGAACATGTAGATTCTTGAAGAAAATAAGCTCATAAAGATCTTTTAAAGATGTTTTACATTGAAGATATATGTCCAAACCTATCCAATTATCCTCATATTCTCTTCAAATCTAAATAAATGAAAAAGAGGGAGCTACATAGTAAAATAAGGAAAAAATCTTTTCCATTTTTCCAATAGGTTTCTTAGGTCTTTTTGGCAGCCTCAAAATGGTCAATGGTTTTATATCATTAATTAGAGGAGAGATATATATTTGGATAAAAATATAATATGGGTGGATATATATCCTTATTCCCTTAAAATTAAATTATTAGTTTAGGGTTTAATGGGATTTTCTTTATGAGCAATCCTTAAGACTGCAAGTCTTCCTAAAACCCTTATAAAACCCACAAGCTTAGTTTTGAATAGTTTAAAGATAGTTATGATCTCTTTGGTGGAAATGGAGGTTTTTTTGAGAAAATTAATGATCTTAATAGTCCTATCACATCATTTACAACATCTATTTGGCATGGGTAAGTACTCAATAAGCAGGAATCTTGACATGATGAGCACTTATAGACTTCTATAGGCATTTGGCCTAGATTACAGTTACAAGAAGGATTTTTTATTTGTTTTAAATTTTTACACACTCTAAATGATTATAAAATAATTATTAGAAATTAAAAAATTATTCCATAATCAATCTTAGGCCTATTCCCACCTCTAAGAGGGTCATCTTATGCAAAGTCTAATATACAAGCCTCAAAATAGAAGAGGCATAACTAGGAAGAAAATAAAAATCATGTTTTGGGAGTAATGTTAAAAAAATTAAGATTATAATAGTTATACATAGGTGTGTGGAAGATCATTAAACCTCTAAGGATTTATTCAAGGTATATGATCACTCTTAAGGCAAATAGTAGACCATGAGAGTCATTATTTTGGTGTTCTTCAACAAGATTTCATGCATGGAGGAATAAGTATAAAATTGTGACTAATGAACAAACTATAATGCATAATTTGAGTATTCATTTTGATTTTTAAGTCGTGATACAAATTGAGATATCCATATTTAATCATCTAAGCCATAAATATCAATCATATTGTGCATGAAAAAGGTGTTAAGCCCAAAATAAACACCTACAGGTCTATATACAATAGTGGAATAAAGGAGGTAGGTTAAGTGTTGGATAGAGATTTTGAGAGTTAAATAATGTATGTGAAGTCTCTAATGAATATTCATAAGTATTTATATTTTTATTGAAGAAAGAGAGCATCAAAATTGCCAAGGTCACTTGTGAGAAGCTCTAACAAGCTTGTAGAGACTTTTGAAAGGTTATTTATGCATTTAAAGTTATAACCTCAAGAAACCAATAAGATATCAGTTTTTCATGGTGATAGAATTTTTATCCAAGCTTGGATAGGATTCCAATAAATTTTTATCTAAACTCTCATGAGTACTCTTGAGGGAATAAGTATGCATGGTTGTGTATAGGCAACTTAGCAAGAATAGGACAAAAACACTTAGGTATGTAGTTTAGGGGTAGAGAGAGAAAAAAGAACCTTGGGAGATCAATGAAACCTATTTAAGGTTATTAAAATTTGTACTAAATTTCTATTTTTTTTTTATATTAAATAGGGTTAGAGGTTAGTAGAACCTAGATGTGGTGTGTGCTCGATAATCTACATGGTTGTAGATACTCTTCTTTGGCTTAGGAAGATGACCTGAAATAAGAGAGAACTAGAAAAGGTTTAGTTAGTTAGTTAGGTAGATAAGTGTATTTCTTATCAGTATAGATTAAATAAGTACACAACTTCCTTATATGTTGTCAATCCACCTTATAAGACAATTCAATGTTGATAAAAGATGTTGATAAGAAAGATAACATAACATAAGAGAATGTACTTAATAGAAAGAAAGTAAATAATTTTCAAAAGAAATTATAGTTATAACAAGATAAAATTAAGTTAAATGATAAAATATTAAAGGGTATTTTAGGTTAAGGTCAAGTTGTTATTTCTAATCTATGAGGTGACAAAGGTCAAGAAAATAGGGTTTTAGTTGAGGTTTGGGGTCGATTGATACTTGCTAGTTTGTTTTACATAGTGATCATCAATGGTTAGGGTGAACATCAGTGATTAAAGGTAACCATTAATGGTTAGGTGACTATCAATAGTTTGACAATCAATTGTCAACTATCAAGGTGACTATCAACAGTTTGATAGTTGACCATCGATGGTTAGGGTGACCATTAGTGATTACTATGGACAAGTCTAGTTAAGGTAAAAGGTTAAACTATAGGTAAATTATGGATGGATTGGTATGATGGTAGAGGTTAATCAATGATTAGTAGGCTAATGGTAATGTTTATAAGTAGGGTGTTATTAAAACAAACTCAAATCAAATGAATAAATAAAGACAAATACTTAGTTTGTGGGGGATGGTTGAAGAAGTCATGGAGATGTTTGGAGTAATTTTGGTAGAGTGATCATGAGTTAATTGGTGAAGTTTGGAGTGATTTCAGTAATAACTAAAGTTTATGGTTTATCTATAGATTTATAGGAAGAATGGAAACCTACAAATAAACTCTTACTAGTTAGTCCTGATGAAAAATATTACTGATCAGAAAAGGATCTTGTATAAGATTGATTTTTTTGAGATCTTATTGACCCCTTTCTTGGTCTTATTCTCCTTATTTTATAGGCAAAAGAGAATATATGTGATTGATACCTAAAATTAATAGGTAAATTCATTATCTAGATAGATAAATTAAATTATTTATGTGTTATTTATCATATGGATCATGTGTTCAAGCTCAAGTGGTGAAGAACTAACCATCGATAGTTTGATAGTCGACTATCAGTGGTCAGTGTGACCATTAGTAATTTGATAGTTGACCATTGGTGATAAAATTGACCATTTTTAGTTTGAAAATTGATATTTGGTGGTTAAGATGATCATCAATGGTTAGGGGTCAGAGATTAAGTTGGGTAAAAGGTGGCTTAGTGAGTTAGTTTAGCTAGTTATCTAACTAAACTTAGGGTCATGGTCAAAAGGTTAAGTAATTGTCCTATCTATGGATTTTTTGACATATAAAACCATTATGTGTGGTATTTTCAGTGTCTACAATTTTCCCCTTTTTTGTTATGTAGTTTATATCATCAATATATAAAACAAAAATAGATTATAGGTCAAAGGTTTAGTTTCCCTAAGCATGGGAGAAGGTGTTTTGCCTCAAACCAAGAATTGATGAGGTGAAGAAGAATTGGGTATGGTTTTGATGAGTGGTTAAATGGGTTAAAAGGTAGGTTAAAAGGGTGGTTGTTGAGGTTAGGTATTGAGGTGAAAATATATGCATAGAATGCAACTAAGTATGATAGCCAAGATCATGCATAGACTAAGTTACCATAGTTGGTTAAAATAAGGTCAGTGTTAGAAGCAAAAGTGATAGGATAATTGGGCCACAAGAGTAGGCATAGATGATTGTTTAGTTTATAAATCTCTTAGATAAGGTCAGTGTCTTATAGGTATCCAAGGTAGGAAGTGCTCCTATAAAGACATAAAATGGTTGGTTATGCACGAGGTGGTGAAAATTCAAATGTTCAACATGGCAAGGTAATAGATGTGGTTAAAAGGACCAAGGTAAGATCATCATAAAATATAAAAATAGATTGGGTTAGACATTACCAACATTGAGGTGGATATGGTTGGATGGTTAGTTGATTATTTAGAGAGGGTGTTCTCTAATGGTTCATGGTTGGTTTGCATATAATATATACTCTTTAAAGGTTAGTTATTAGTGTTCAAATGGGCTGCCCCAATTTGTATGTACCACTTGGTTTAGTTGGGTAAAAGGTTTAGTGGAGAAGGGTAATCTCCAATGGTTTGGGTTGATGGAGGAGGTGCTCTCTAATACTTCATGGTTAAGGTAAGGTGGGTCGGTTGGTGGTGTTCAAATGGGTCACCCTAATTTCATGTACCACTTGGTTTGGTTTGGTTGAAGTTTTATAGAGAAAGGTAATCTCGAAAGGTTAAATTTTGTAGAGAAAGCTAATCTCCAAAGGTTGGGGTAGAAGGTGACTCCCAAATAGGTTTACTAATTGGTTAGTTTGATGGGTTGGTTTTAATGACTCAAAAGGGGTAAGACATGTCTTCCTAAGTGGTCATGAAATTATAAGGAGGCTAAGCACCATGATTAAAAAATACCATGATGGCAATATGGGTGGGATTATGAACATAAACCCTTATAATGCTTTGATTTGTTGTTAGTTTGATGGTTAAAAAAGGTATCTTGATCACATGGTGCCAAGTAAGATAAAAATATCCCTTTATTTATGGAGGACAAAAGGGGAGATGCATGATAGGTGGTGGGTGATCTTATTGTGGGGATAACTTTCCCCTTTTGAAGGTGACCTAGGAACCATGATAGATAAGTTAATGTAATATTCTAAGTGTAGACTAATTAATGCAGGAAGTCTATTGATGCTATTGTGAAAGCTGATTTTAGCTTTCTTAGGATTGATTGGTGTTTTATTTTGTTATAGGTTTTGTTATTTCTTAGTTTGATATGTTTGGGAAGTTGATCAATGTAGGAAGCTTCAAATGATTGTTTTTGACAAAGTTGACTTAGCCATCCTTCAAGGGAGTGGTCTAAGTTTGGATTTGTTCATGTTTGATATTTTTCCTTAAAGGGATCAATCTACATTAATTTTATTTATTTTGGGGTAGATGTCCTTCAAGGGAGTAGTCTGCATGCTAGATGCGTTGACCTAAATGATAGTTTGGTATCCTAAATTATTTATATGATAGTCTAGACATGGATTTTCTATATAGTCCTAAGTTTTTCCTTTATGGAGGCAAATCCATAGTATAAGGAGTTTGATTATGGGTAAAATAGGTGGTTTAAGTTATAATAACCATAGGAATCCATCCTATGAAGGAGGCAAAAAGTACCATGAGGATGATGTCATGGGTAGAGCTATGGTATCCATGCCTAGGATTAGGCTAAAGTTGTGATAGATAATCACATGATCTTGTTTTAATTAGTTATCCTTAAAATAAGGAGATGAAGGTAATTAAAAATAAGGGATGATCTTAAGTTAGATTTAATATGACAAGGAATTTGTTTTAACAAAATAATAGATGTGAATGCAAAGCATTGAGCATTTAGGCATACCCTAGATCCATACTTGGGTGAATGGTTGATGCTAATTAGGAGAATATATGTAGCCCAATTAATTTTTGACACTTGTTAAACATGGAAAAGAGATGCTGGATTGATAATGGTTGAAGGCAAAGTAGATTAGGTGATAGTTAATAGCTTAGGTGTTTGGTTGGTGGTTGGTTATGGTTAGACTAGGTGTTAGTTATGGTTAGGTTGAAGGTTAGGTGTTCATTTAGGTCAGGTTAAAGTTTTAAATGATAAATGTATGCTTGGTAGAGGGTCTTATAGGTAGGTTTAAGTGAAAAAGAATGCTTTAGGTTCTATTTTATGACAATGATCATCAATAGTCAGGGTGACCATCGGTAATTACGGTGATTGATGATGGTCAATTAGTGACCATTGGTGCTTAGGGTTTACTAAGGTTTTGGTTAAAAAGCTTGGGTAAGGTCAAGTTAGTAAATGGTTGGTTGATGTGTTTATAGGTATACAAGGTAGGATGTGATCTCAAGAAATCACAAATGGTTGGTTAGATAGGTTAGGCTAGGCTAGTTATAGGTTGAGGCAAAAATGTCAAAGGTTAGTTTGGTCAATCATTAAGGCAAGGCTTTGGGTTGATAAATAGACAAGCCTTTTGAAGGGAGAGTTCCCCCAGTCTGCTTTTTCCATAGATGGTTAAGGTGGAAAAATTATCCCAAGGTGAAGGTGTTGGTTAATAAGAGGGTTTAGGAGGGGTGAAGATGACTTCATTCACCTTCTAAAGGGTTGTAAGTTGTTAGTTATTAGTGGTTAGTGGTTAGTAGGTTCAATTTTTAAGTGGTGGTTTAGGTGGGATTTAATTTATTACACCAAGGTGATGGAAATGTTGTTGGACCTAATTTAGCTAGGTTAGGGTAGGTTTGGTTGGTTTGATGGGTTGATCTAGTTTGAATTGCTAAATAAGTTGGTTATGATTGGGTTAAAAGGTATGTTGATTATGGTTGATTGATTTGGTTTAGAGGTTAGTTTTATTGGTTGAAATATGTAAGATAAATGGTTGATTTGGTTTTTTGATTGGGTTTGTTTATTTGTTTGGTTATAAGTACAGTTTATTTGGTTGTAGGTGAAGTTAGGTTGATGGTAGGTAAGATTGGGTTGATGGTAAGTTTGATTGAGTTGATGATGGTTTTGGTTGGGTTGATGATAAGTAGGGTTGGTTCCACTAAAAGGGCAGGTGGAATAGTATGTTGGTCAGTTAAGGTTGATCCAATAAAAGGTGAAGTGGAAAATATTGGTTAGTTTCTTTGATCATGGTTTTGAAGGAAAGTTGAGAGGGTTCCACTTGGTTAACAAGTGGTTGGGTTAAGGTTTGGATTATGGTTTCCTTAGTTATAGGTTCACTAAAGACCAAATCTAATAGATGGGACTCATTGTGTTGAGCTCTTTGGTTATGGGTTTCCTCATTGATGAATGAAGGAAGAGGTTCAATGATTGATTGATTGAAGACATTCAAGGCTAGGTTGGAGGGAACATGCATAATATCATTTTAAAGCTTCTTGTGATCGATAAGGTTTTGGATGAGCATCTTAAAAGAGCCACATCTATCTACCACATGTCCATTTATGAGATGATAAGCACAAAATTCATTTTGCATAAACCAAATTAGCTTTGAAAGTGAAATATTTATGGGTTTGATTTTAGGAAGGATAATGATAGAAGCCTACAAGAGTTTGCCAAGGGTTGAGGCATATGATTCCCCCAATGGGGTATAGTTCCTAAGAAGAGGGTGCACTAATGGCTCTTAAGGTTTCAAGCTAATTGGTTAGTCTGATTAGGTTGATTGGTTTGATAGGTTAGGTAGGTAGTTGTTGGTTGAATTTGATAAGGTGGGTAAGTTTGATAAGTTGGGAAAGGTTGATAAGGTAAGTTGGATTGATAGGCTAGGTTGAGTTGATAGGTTAGGTAAGGTTAATAAGGTTGGTTGGATTGATAGTTTGGGATGATTTGATAGGTTTGGTAAGGTTGATAAGGTAGGTTGAGTTAATTGATATGATGGTTGGGGTGATTAATATGTATCCCAAAGTTTGATGAGGTTGAGGTGGTTGATATGATAGATGTTGATAGGTTGTTAGTTGGGTATGATGGTGATGATGATGATGATGATGATGATGATGATGATGATGATGATGATGATGATGATGATGATGATGATGAATGGTTGTTGATAGGTTATTGATTGGTTATAGGTGAGGTTTGATTGATTTTATGTGGGGTTTGATTGATCATGGATACCATAAATAGATGACTCTGATTTGATCATCTAGACTATTAATATTTTAGCCAGTTCGGGTGGTGGTTGATAAGTTATTAGTTGGTTGAAGTTGAAGTTTTATTGGTTATAAGTAATATTGGGTTGATTAGAGGTAAGGTTGGGGTCATTTATAGGTAAAGTTGAGTTAGTTGTAGATAAGGTTGGGATCACAAGTGGTTCATGATGCAAGGTATTACTCTAAGGCAAGAGGGTTGTCTTTCAAGATTCTAGAAAAGCTAAGATCTCCAAAAAATACTATAGGTGGGATACCCACTGAACAAGAAAATGGAGATGAGGTAAATGAAGGTTATAAGGTGGAAGGTAGATTTCTCATAGCTCAAAGAGGAGACAAGAAAAATTTAAAGGAAATAAAACACACACTAAAGCACATTAAGTCCTAAGGTAATTTTTAGTCTTTCTTATGGCTTATGCCTTAAGTTAGAAAGAATATGTAAAGAATTGGTTTGTAGAGTGGGAAATAAAAAATAAGTCTATGGTTGGTTCTAGGTTTGTTTAGGCTCTCACAATATGTATTAAAAGTTAGTACATGGCTTGGTATTTGGGCCTACCCCCTCACTTCACACACTGTTGTGATAAGGGTGTCAGGTGTTTAGACAAGATATACTGATTTTTAGAGTTTATACTCAACCAAAGAGATGAGTCTTGGTTTCTCCCCTTGGTAGAGAATTCCAAGTGGGATAGCCAAAGAGAAAAGGTTTACCACTAGGAGATGAAACCCTAGTCTGGCCTTATGTCAGGTGTTAAGAGGTTTAATTGATGTAAGTGGTTTGGTATGTGTGTGATATAGAGGTGAAGCTATGATTGAATTACTTTGATTTAATCTAACTAAGTAAGCTAAATATAAAAGAAATAGTTTATGTAATAAATTTTATACCCAAAATAAATTTTGCTTTCATTGTATGAGCATTAAATAAGGAAGAAATGGGGGTTAGATGTAGCTAAGTCCCACTAGGTATGAAAAAACATTTTAACCAACTTTTTATTTTTATATTATAGAGGAAGGTAAAATTTAAAGAGGTAGAATTTATTATAACCTATATGTGGTGTGTGCTCTGTAATCTAGATGGTTGTATATACTCTTATTTGGTTTGGGAAGATGACTTGCAATAAGAGAAAACTAGAACAAGGTTAGTTAGTTAGGTAGATGGGTGGATTGCCTATCAATCTAGATCTAAGAAGTACGTAACTTCCTTAGATGTTATCAATCCATCTTATAAGATAGGTCAATGTTGATAAGAAAGATAACATAACATAAGAGAAGGTACTTAATCAAAAGAAATTAAATACTTTTCAAAAGAAATGATAGTACTAACAATATAACATTAAGGTAAATGTTAAACTGTTAAAAGGTAGGTTCAAGTTGAGGTCATATTGTTGATCTATGAGGTGATAGAGGTTAATAAAATAGGGTTTTAGTTGAGGTTTAGGGTCAATTGATGCTTAATGGTTTGGTTCACATAGTGACCATCGATGATCAAGGTGACCATCAATGATTAAAGGTAACCATGGGTGGTTAGGTGATTATTATTAGTTTGATAGTTAAACATCAATAATTAGGGTGAATGTCAGCAATTTAAAAGTCAATCATCGGTAGTCAGGGTGACCATCGATGATTACAATTAACATGTTTGGTTAAGGTAAAAGGTTAGACTATAGGTAAATTTCAAATAGATTAGCATGTTGGTGGAGGTTAGTCACTAGTTGGTAGGTAGGGGTAATGTTTAGAAGTAGGGTATTATTGAAATAAAATCCAAACAAATGAATAAATGAAGATAATACTTGGCTTATAGTGGGTGGTTGAAGAAGTCCTAGAGATGTTTAGAGCAATTTTGGCAGAGTGATGCTTAGTTGATTGGTAAAGTCTGGAGTGATTTTATTAGCACCTTAGGTCTATGTTACACCTATCAATTTGATGGAAGATTAAAACCTAGAAATAAACTCTTGCTAGTTGGTCTTGATGAGAAATATTGTTGATCAAAAAAGGATCTTGTAGAAGATTGATTTTTTGGAGATCTTGTTGACCCCTTTCTTGATCCTAGTCTCCTTATTTTATAGATAAAAAAGAAGATATGTGTTTTCTACCTAAATTTAATAAGTAGATACATTATCTAATTGACCAAATTAAATTCTTGATGTTTTATCTTTCACATGGATCAAGTGTTTAGGTTCATGTGGTGAGGACTTGACCATTGACAGTTTGACAGTGAACCATCAATGGTTAGGGTGACCATAGATAGTTTGATAGTTGACAATCAATGATTAGGATGGTCATCAATAGTTTGGTAGTCGATCATTGATGGTCAGGAGTTAGAGGTTAATTTGGGTAAAAAGTGGGTTAGTGAGTTAGTTTAGCTAGTTAGCTAACTAAACATAGGATTATGGTCAGAAGGTTAGGTAATGGTCCTATCTAGGGGTTTTTTGACATTTAGAACTATCATGTGCAATTTTATAGTGTTCACAATCACCTTATTCATTTTAAGAAGGGTAAATCTATATAACTCATAGTTTAGACCTCCAATAGGCTCAAAGATGGAAGAACATCAAGAAGGGTAGTTTAGGCTTAGAAGAGTGCACCTACAAGCCTATCATAGGTAGAATGGGGGAAAATTACACATGTGGTATCAATTAAAATGTTAATAAGGTTTTTAGATACTAAAATGACTATGATTAAGGTTTATATTCTTATTAGGATCATCAATAAGGCCAAAACTAGTTGAGAACTCACTCTCAAGGTATTGTAGTCAAGAATCCTATAAATGTATCTACACGCTTATGCATAAAACATGAAGAGAAAAAAATGGTGTTGGATGGAATTAAAGTATATAATATCTTATGATATGATCAAAACCTGGGCAGAGATTCCTATAATATTTAAACTTGGTGAAATTAAGATAAAATGCCAAAAAGAGACCATTAGGGTCACTTTTTACATGACTACTCACAACCCTTAACATTGGTCTAATGCATGTTTTAATGAGTTTGAGGAGTCAAAAAGTGTAAAGGACCACTTGAATACCTTATTTGATGTTTCAAATACCTCAAGGAGATGTTTCAAACCAAGATCAGCCATCTTTATACCTCTTTTTGTCAAATTAGATCTTCTTGAGTTCACAAGTGGGCTTGTTTTCCCTAAGAGGCTCTCTTCTCCACATTTGAACTCATTTGAGTAGATGTATGGGAATAAATATATATTTGAGGTGTTTAATATGTCTACTTAATCCCATTTTTTGTAATTAATCAAGAGTGAAGTTATTTTTTCCTTATGAATAATCCTTAAGAAGTCTAGCACCTCTAAATCTTCCTAAAACCTCAAAAAGACCTGATGGAGTGGATCAATCTCCTAAGTGTCCAAAATAGATTGGTATGGCCTTAAAAATACTTAGATTGTATCTAATAATCTCATAAACACCTATTATAGAAAGACATTGGCACGTGTGAGGTGGAAAATTCAAGAAAATGATCTAGAAAGTGCCTTTTTGGCCTATTTTCATAGTTTTGACTATGTGTAAGCTTTATGATCTATCAAAATAATTATTTGAATCTTGGTAGAGACTTAATACCTATTCAACCAGTAATTATATATATCTTCAAGGCCCCAATAATGAGTTCTAGGTCTCTACATTATTCCATGTGAAGATTGCCTTTTGGATATAGACCTATTTGAGGTTATAAAAGCATGGAAACCCTCATTAATTTCTTAAATGTAGCTGAGAACACTCATGCAGAGATCCTCAAGATATGAACATCTCTTATATAGATATAATTTTTAGTTTGAATGGATATCAATCTAAGATAAAGGAGATGCATCATGGTGATAATTCACTAGTGTCTCCAAGTTAGTAGTAAGGTAGTTGAATAAGCTCCTAATGTCCCTAAATATTATCTTGTAGAGTGAAATACCTTCTACATCAGATTTCACCCTCCCAAGTGTGCATAAGATGATAAGAAACAAGATAATTTTTTTAAAATTAACTTGAGAACTCCTTATCCAAAAAAAGATCAATTTCAAAGGGTGAATGCATTAGGCATAAACAAGAACTACTGTGACACCTCTCATAGGGCCATCACCTAACAAGGTTAAAAATTATTGAGGGGAAGAATGAAATTGATCTCCTCACATCCTTATACCTCTTGTAACTTCTCCTTGAGTTCTTACTGAAGCATCATGAGATTCCCTATTTCTACCTTCTATTTATCTATCTCTTTTCTATAAAGAGAGCCTTAAATGATGGTTGTTCAAGAGGACTCTATTAGTTATGGTGAAACCTTGGCCAACTTATACTTTAATACCTCTTAAAATAATAAAATAAGTTGATTTTGCTTACCTATATGTTGTATCATGTGTAAACTTAGGAATTTGTTGATCTTGTCTAGTGAATGGTCTATCTTTCCTAGCATGTTGTCCATATTTTCTCACCATTATGTAGAATATATAGTTGTTTCAGGTCATTGTTAGTGTTCTCTCTATATACATAGAAACTAGAAGTAGAATCACATTAATTACATATTTATAAGATCAATGTTTACCATCCTAAGTGTTTATCATACATCCTTGGACCTCTTAATGAAGTGAAAGAATCATATCAAGGTTGTTAGTTGTGTGAAGGATATAGCTTTCTTTATCTCAAATAGTGTATGTTCAGTCAAGTAGAGGAATAATACTATTGGTGCATCACCTCATTTAGGTTTTAGAGTAAATCTTTCCCTTTTTATACACAATTGAATATATCATTAGTATTTTAGGTGAAGCATCAAGGGATTTATCCCAAATCTAAAGGTTCAATCCACTTTTAGGTCACCCAAAGCCTAGGATTGCTCCCTTTGTAGAGCTTAGGTGAGAGGAATTAAAACACCCGCTAAAAGGGTGTAAATTTAATTTGTAACAGTTATGGCACACCTAGTGGTACTAAATTTAAATAAGATTATCTAAGATTGATGTTAGTATTAACAAAATTGTAGTTGTAATAACCTCCTCCATGTAACATCTGGTGATTCCAACAACTTTATAGATCTTGGTTGTAGACTAACAAGCCAATTTTCATGCCAAAGGTGACTATGAGGTCAAAGGACAAAGTTATTCCTTTTGAGTTTTTTAAATTACCTTAATTTTAAATTAATAGAAAGAGATTCCTTTATTTTTATCCTTAAACTAAGACTCTTATAGGGAAGCTCCATTTTCATTATACTCTAAGCTCTCTTAAAGATATCAAGATCACTAAAAACCTATCATTTGTTGCTTTTAATTGTGGATCTCCTTTATATCTTCTAAGATATGATTATATCCCTATGGCATCCCTCAAGAGTATCCCATACTTTAGTGGATAAAATACCATTACTCCCATTAAACAAATTAGAGATATGTCTAATTTCTACAGTATTCACAATGTAACACAAGAGAATGTGAAAATTAGGTTATTGAAAATATCATTTAAGGGAAAACATTTAGAATGGTATAAGACATTAACTCATAATTCCAGTGATTCATGGGACCATGTTTCAGTGAATTTTAGCTTATATTTTGAGAAAGGAAGAAGAAACTAAATACAGGTATGGTTGAAAAACCTATTCAATTATGTGTGTGTTGAATAAAATTATTATGAAGAAATCCTCTTTGGTTTGGGAGGATGACCTATAAATAACAAAAAACTAAAGAAAATGGTTGGTTAGATAGATATTTGGGTGGATTTCCTAGTGATGACTAGATCTTAAAAGCAAGAGCTTCTTTGGGGGCTATCAATCCACACATTTTAAATAGTTAAGTTTAGAAAATATAAGATAAAATACTTGCATCAATAATAAAAATCTACTAAAATTGAACACAAAAAATGCTTGATAAATAAATAGCCTATAAATGACTAATATAGTAATAAGAAAGTTAATATTGATCCTAAATGAATCAAGTGTGTTTCATAAAATAGGATAAGGGTCTATGAACAGGCAAAAACACAAAAAATTGGGTTTGGTTGAGGGTAAGAGGGTGAAACTAACTTGTTATTATTTTATACCATAGTGACCATTAGCGGTTAATGTGACCATTGATAGTTAAGGTGACCATCAGTGATTGAAGCAACCATCAACGGTTAGATAGACTGTTGGTGGTCAAAGTGACCATTGATGGTTACTGTGTATTGGCTTGGGTTGATAAAAAGCACTAGATTGATGGGTTCATAGAAGGTAATCCTAGGAGGTTGGCTTGTACTAGGATAATTGCAAAATAAAAATAAATTAATTGAATACTAGAAAATAAATACTTAGCTTAAAGAAGGTTGGTCAGATGAATGGTTGAGGTGGTTGGATCATTGATAGAGTCTAGCATGATTCTAGCAGAGTAATGATACTTGGTTGTTATTTGAGGGGTGAATTACAGTTGGCTTTCTATCATGATGGTTGGATCACTAGATTTTTATAAGGATATGTGTAAAATAATCTTTGGATGTAAAATCTCTTGATATTTGTGGGTGCATTTCACCTCTTACTCCTATTTTCTTATAGGTAAGGAAGGAGAGGTGAAACAAGATGTTAACTAGGCTTTCTTATTATAACTCACACATGCAATGGCTTGAACATGGATTTAGATGAGTTATTTTTAGAAAAGTAAGGTGGAGTTGTTGTGGGTATTTAGTTGGTTAGTCAGTTCAACCTTGACCGTCAGTGGTTGAGGTAATCATTGATGGTCATCTTAGACATTAGTGATCGAGGGCCAAGGTAAAAAGGTGGTCAAAGGGTGGGCTTAGTCAATTGGTAAAATTGACCATGGTCAAGCTTAGTTAGAGGTAAAAGGGTCAAATTGGTCCTAAGGGGGTCTAAGGGTGTTTCAACATTTAGAACTATGGTGTGCACATTTTTGGTATCTACATTTTGCCCCTTTTTGTTATGTGACTTTAAATCAACAAGCTACAAAATAAAAACTAATTACTATTCAAAGTTTTGATTTCCTTGAGTATGGGAGGAGGGTTCCCCCTCAAATTGAGAAGTGATGAGGTAAAATATAATTGAGTGTAGGTTTGATAAGTGGTGAATGTTATGATAAAAGGTGGGTGATAGGTTGGGCACTAATGTTAAAATATGCACATAAGGTGAAATAAAAGTGAGATAGCCAAGATCGTACATTGACTATGCTGCCATAGTTGGTAAAAATTAAGGTCAGTGTTAGAAAGAGAAGTGACAATTGGACTGTGTGATCACATTTAGGTGTGGAAACTAGGATCACTTATAAACACAAGTCTCCTAGGCAAGGTCTATGTTTCCATGGGTATCCAAATTAGAAAGTGCTTCTGGGGAAAACATAAACTAGTCAAGTGAAGTCATGGGTATCCAAGGTAGGAAATGCTATCAATAAGATATAAGTGGGTGAGGTATGCATGAGGTTGTGTAAGTGAAAAAGTGGTAAAAATGGTAATGTTGTTATTATGGTCAAAAGGACCTGGCACAATTCATCACAAAACATGTGCTAGTTGGGTTGAAATAGACTAAGGGTGAGGTGATAAGGTGGTCAGGGTGGGTGAGGAAGTTAGTCTCCATGGGTGGTTGATCAATTGGGTTCTACTCAAAAGGGTGCTTGCTTGAGGTTAGAAAAAAAATTTAGTAACTTGACCATCAATAGTCAGGGTACTTAACGGTGACCATCAGTGGTCAACCTAACCATCGATGGTTAGGGTGAAACCCTAAAATGCCTTAGTCAAAAGTAAAATGTGAATAATTTTTAATCATTTGAACATTTTATTTTGTTGACTTTAAAGCACTAGGATTGGGCATATTGGGAAAAGAATATTATTGACAAGGACCATTGGTGAGGTTTATTAGTGAGTGGACTGAGGGCACCAAGTGATTGAGGTTAACCATGTTAGGATGTAGTGTAGATGTAGACGTGGTCAAGCAAGGGGTCCCATGATTCTTCCTTGATGATGATCAAGGAATAAGGTAGGGGTTGTGATTAAATTAATAATTTAGGTGTGTTTGGTTATACTATTGAAATGTGAATTTGGTAGTTTAGTTAGTTGTTGTGTTAGGTTGGGTCTTAGGTTTATTCTCCCTAGGTAGGGTTTCCTTATTCTTAGGTGAAATTTATTAGTGAAAGGTGAAATTTAAAGGGTGGAGTAGGTGAAGTAGGTGGCATTAGGTATTAGGTAAGGAATGAGAAGAGATTATAGATGTTTTTCTAGTTTTTAGGGTAGGGTAGGGTAGGGTTAGGCATTCTTCATCGGTGGTCACACATAATGACTATCAATGATCAACCTAACTATTGATGATCAAAAATCATGGGTAAAATGGTCATCTAATTATCAGTGATCAAGGTGACCATTTGTGGTCAGGTAAAATGGTAAATGTGTTTTGATAAAGGTAGGATAAATGTGTAGGTTTGAAATTGTTTAATGTGTTAAATAGAAATGAATGTTATAAAGTATGCTTGATAAGGTATCAAGGTTATGGAAGGTGAAAGTTAAAGGCCATAATAATGGATAAGGTCAAGGGTAGAGTTTTTAAGATGAGGTGTAATGGTAGATTAGGTTATCATTTAAGGGTTAATAGGTTAATTTCATAGTTAAAATATTATAGGATACTAAGTTTGTTTGTTATTGAACATTTCTTCAATCATAAGAGCAAATCTAGATGCACGATCAAGTGCAATGTATCTTCATAGAGGTCTACCAAGGGATGACCCTAGTAGATTGGGCCCATATGGAGGAGATTGAGTTAGGATTGATGCAATACTACCAACACATGTCGTGCAATTCATCTATGATCATGGCCCTAATCGAGAGATGGGATCTGGCCATAGACACCTTCCTACTGCCCACTGGTGAGATGATGATCTTACCAAAGGATGTCTATAGGATCACTCAACTAACCTTATGGGGTGATTTGATATATCATATTGAGAAGGAAGAATGAGATGATTTATTGGATATGATCATGACTATGTCATATGGCATGCTTGGGGATTTCAATATAGTATGCTATATTAGAGGTGGTGGGAAAAAAGAGAATTATATCAATGATGATGATGGAAGTGCCATGCTTTGCCCTTCTTGACTTGAGTAGTGGGAGGTTCCCATACTTGTTATTATAGGTATTGGTTGAGATGTTATAGGGGTGGATAATGTTCAGATGGATACCTATGCTTTTGGTGTGGATATATAGAGAGTTATGGGGTTTTAGAGCTCACTAGAGGCATGACATTAGTGTTAGTCTAGTTATACACTACTAGGCTTATGACCACATCTGAGTGCTGAGGCCAATGGGGCTACCATGGATAGGATACACTCATATAGATTTCTTAATGGGCTACATGAGGTGGAGAGATAATTTTACCACTTCAAGAATGGGTAGAAGGGCTCACAATATAGATTAGTTTAGGGGTGCACTAGGTGTATTGGTGATCAGTGATATCATTTGTAGACCATATGTTTAGTTTCTAGTATGGGCTGACTATAAAAGGTAGAATATGTCTTTACAAAGTTATAGGTGGATATCTAGGAGGAGGGATGGGTAGGTAGAGCTCATCCCATTCGATAGGGTTCCAAGACAATTTGGATTAGTTTAGGGGATCTTGGGCCCATTCTTGAGATACAAATGTGAGGATGCATAGATCCTTCTACCAGACCCATAGTTGGTGTGGATATTGCTTGATCATGAGGAGATACTAGTAAGGCCAGTGATTGATGATTTAGGTTTTCTATATGGTTATCCTACATGGTACTAGGCTTTATATGTGGTATTATACTTTGGTGGAGATGATGGTAGAAGGAGGCTAATGAATGTGGACCTAGATGGGAGAAGAGGCCAAAATGTATAAGTACATAGGGGTGCCCTAGATGTATAAGTAGGAGCAATGATAGCTATAACATAAGCATAGGTCACAACATTACAAGGTTAGGTGGCAACCTTATAGGGTCAGGTGGCTAAACTCATAGGTTATAGGGACTAGGATAGAGCTTCACTAGCCTTGGTTACATAGAAAATAGACTCCCTGAGATACAGAGGAGGAGTAATGACACCAATAGGACCATTGGGTAACATCGCCATGGCATGATACCTAGCCACATTAGAAGAGTTATAATACTATGAGGCTATAGTCTTAAGGTGGTGTTTTAATGAGCCCCAATGGGGTAAGTAAAGATTAAGTTTGGAAAGTAGTGCTAGTAGGGTGACACTAGGTTAATGGGTTGCATCTGTAGGTGGATAGGTAGGTACTTTATAGGGGTAGGCACCAGGACCTAGTGGTGCTCTAAGAGATATTGGTGCCATAGTAGCATAGCTCTAATATAATTTGGATATATTATATGTTGTTATATACCATTTTGATTCTATCCTATGAAATGATGTGGTGAGATATACATTTTTAGGGAGAGAGACATGTATATTTTTTGTATACATTATGATGTAAGACTCATGATTTATATATATGATCCTTATTTATTGCTCATGGTTTATGGTTTGCTTTGATTTTTGGGATGATGTGATGTTTATATTGATTATTGATGATGTTATATTGATTATGATTATATTATGGATATGGATCTAGACTCACCTAGATATGCATGTGATGAGATGTGTCTTATTTATTTTATGGTTATGCTTTATGACTATGTTTATGACATGCTAAATTTTAATGATTATATGCTTCATTGTTTAGATTTAGACATGTGGTGAAAATGGTTGCTTGACTTTTTTTTCATGGATGCTTGACTTAGACACGTTGATGGATATCCTAATGATGTATGTTTTTTCTTGTGATATATTTTGATGTAAAGTGTTATGATTATGGTTATTGTTATTTTTTGGAGGTAAAGCACATAAAGTAAGTTAATTAACAACACTAGATGTGAGAACAAAGGATATAATCAAGATACAAACATCTTAGTGAATATATTAACTACTCATAGTAGGATAGGAAGAGGAAATGATGCTTCTTCATTGAGAAGGACTAAAACAAAATTGAAGGTGGATTGGATTAACGAATATAAGCCCTTTGAATGATTTACATTAGCATTCGTTAGTTGATTAAAAAGCTATCTTGATCACTTAATGTCAAGTGAGCTCAGAATCCCTTGCTTATAGTGTATAAAGGGGAGATGGATGAAAGATGGAACCTTTTTGTGAAACTAGCATGCCTCTTATATAGGTTTTCAAAGAGTTAGTATAAATAAGTATATATCATACAAAGTGTAGAATGCTTGATGTAGGAAGTCTAATTATGAGAGATAATTAAAGCTTTCAATATTATTATTTTTATGAGATCTGATTATGAATTTCAAAAAAATTGTTTTATTTTTCTATTACTTGAAAATGAGTTTTTTTTCTTAGGAGGGTTAGAGAAACTGATCAATGTGAGAAGCTTAAAAAAAAAATCTTGTTTTGACAAATTATTTACTCACCCATCCTTCAAGGGAGTGGTCTAAGGTTATGTGCTTTATGTTTAGTTTTTTTATAGTTGTCCTTAAAGGGAGAATTCCATCTTACTTTGAGAAATTTCAAATATGTTTTCAAAATCTATCCTTCAATGGAGCAGTCTATGAATGCTAGGAATGACCCATGATTGTTATTGGTTTAGATTTTTTTTTATTTGTTTGCTTAATTTTTCTTGACATAGGCATGTTTATATAGGATTAAAGGGTTCACCTTTATGAAGGAAACACTAAAATCACAAGAAGGATGATTAGGTGTAAAGGGGTTTAGGTGACAACTATCATGGGAATCCATCATATATAAGGTGCATAAAGTACCATGGGTAGAGTCATGGTACCCACTATTCAAGATTATGATATGATTGTGATGGGTATTCATGTGACTTAGTTTTATCAATTGCCCCTAAAATAGGAAGATGAAAGTGGACAAACATTAAGGGGCTCAAGTTATGGGTTGGACAATTGATAAGCTTCTGATCCATACTGATGGGTTATGATATAAGTTTCAAGTCAATTGAAGAAAACTTTCCTTAATTGCTTTTCTCCATATTAGTGACATGTTGATTTTCCTTTAGGATGAGGTCTTTGATATTGAATTATTGTACTCTAAGGTGTTTGTTATAGCCATGTTTGATGCACTCTTGATAGACATGAAGATGGGTAAGGTCATCTAAATGATACTTATCAAGTAGCTCAAGCTAGGATAAATGGTGTTGACGATAATCATATTCAAAAAATTAGATCTTGCATATATATGGAAAGAGATGGGATTTAGAATTTGAGAGGCAAGATGACCTCAGTTCCAAACATAAGAGAGAATGGGGTAACACAAATAGGGGTTCAGATAGTACTAAAATATGCCAATAAGATGAAGGGGATGTGCAAATTCCAACCTTGACCAAATGTATAGACTATTTTAGTGAGCATGTTGTTAAGATTTTTGTTAAAGACTTATGCTTGTCCATTCACTTGAGGGTGATAGGATGATGCAAAACTCAACTTGATATATAATGCATCATAAAGACCTTGGACTTGCCTATTTTTAAGACTTACCATTGTCTATGATGATCTTGTGATGAACACCAAAATGGTAGATGATGTGATAGTTGATAAAGTTGACAATCTTTTCTACCTTGGTTAAGACTAGAGGAATAGCCTCTACCCATTTGGTAAAATACTCAATCATGGTAATGATAGAATGGTGTCACTATGAAGAATGGGGGTTAATATTTCCAATGATGTCCAAGCCCCATTGTGAGAAGGGATAAAAATTAGTAGAAACATGAAAGTTATGGCTAGGTGTGATATGAAAATTGGCATGTTATTGACATTTAACACACTTTTTCACATAATCATAATAATCTTAGTTAAGGGTGGGCTAGTAATAACCAAGTTGAAGGATGCAATTGGCTATATCAAGGCCACTAAAGTGTCCCCCATAGATCCCATCATGCATTTACTTGATAGCATGAGAGGCTTTGTGACTACATAGGCAATGGAAGAGGAGACCATCAAAGCCTCATTTATAAATAATTCCCCCCATAATGGTATAACATGAGGTACTCTAGATAAATTCTCCTTCAACAGTCATAGAGAGGGTAGATGGAATGATGGAAAGGTTGGTATAGTCAAAGGTTTGATGATACCAAAGGTCAAGTTGGGTCTCCTCCACATTAAAGATGGTAGGAGAATCTATTTTGACATAGGAAGGCTAGGTTAGTTTGTGGATAATAGTAGATCGATTAGAATCAAAGGGTACAAATGAGATCTAAGAGGTGAGGGAAGCCATGGTGTTATCAAACTTATTTGTAGATAGTGGGGTTGATTATATGCAATAGTATTCAAATGATGTCAAGAGTTCATCAACTAGTTGTTTGTACTATTATAAAACATCATTATTATACTGGTAACAGTTATTGTCACTGATTGAACACAAGTTGGGAGTCACCAAAGATATTGATTTTTTTACTCCCAAGGCTAAGTCAGTATGAAATCCTATCACTAGGGCTTCGTACTCAACCATATTATTGGTATAATCAAAGTCAATATTAAAGGATAAATAAAGAGGTTTACTATCAAAGGGAACAAGGATGATACTAGATCCCCCTCCTTGTTGACACTTTAATCCATCAAAGAACATGCTGATTTGATAGGTGAATTTTTCCTGAGAGAGGGTTCAATGGATGCATTAGGGAACTCAAGATGGAGAGGTTGGTTTTCTACTAATGGTGTTTTGACCAATTTCTTGGCAATGTCTTTCACTTTAATTAACTTTTGGTCAAAGAACTCAAGTTCAAAATCTACTAAAAACATGAACTATTTGTCCATAAATTAGTTTTGGTATGGCTTGGAAAGCATATACTTGAGTGGGTCAATATTGGTGATGACATAGGTTTTATGGTTAAGAAGGTAGTGGTGAAGTTTTGTGTCCATGAAGACTAAGGCTAAGCAAAGTTTCTTAGTATAGGTGTACCAATTCTTGTACTCTAAAAACATATGGTTGATGTAGTAGATGGATTAATCTTTATGTTGTTCATCTTGATGAGCAAGCATTTCCCTTAGGGAGTGGTTAGTGGTAAAGATATAAAGGTAGAAAGGTTGGTCATACTTGGGAAGGGTGAGGATAATTGGAAACAAAAGGTAATTTTTAAGTGAATCAAAGACATTTTAATAGTCACTATTCCACTAGAAAGATATATCCTTCTTTAGAAGTTGGTGGAAGGGTTGACATTGGTCCAAGAGCTAGGAGATGAAGTGATAAATGGATTAGAGCTTCCCTTACAAACTACAGAGTTTCTTGAAGTTGATTGGAGGAATCATGTCGAGGATGGCTTTGATTTTGGTAGGATTGAATTCAATACCTCAAAGGGAAATAATTAAGCCAAGGAACTTTCTTGAACAAGACCCCAAAAATGCACTTCTTGGGCTTAAGGTGGATGTGGTAATGGATGAGGCACTCAAAGATAATATTTAGGATGGCTATATGGTCCTTCTGATATTTTAATTCCCCAAGGAGGTCATCCACATAATATTCAACAATCTTGTGGATAAGGTCATGGAAGATATAAGTGATAGCATGTTGGTAGGTTGAATAAGTGTTATTTAGTCTAAAAGGCATGACCCTATAACATAAGGTCCCCCATTTGGTGATAAAGGTAGTTTTTGGTTGATATTTAAGGGAAACTAGGATCTGATTGTGACCTAAGAATCCATGTATGAGAGATAACATCTTATGGCTGGTTGTAAGATCAACTAGTTGTTGGTCGATGTTTGGTAGAGGAAAGTCATATTTAGGAAAATCAATGTTAAGGTCATGAAATTCCACACAAATTCATAGTTCCCATGTGGCTTTGGTAATAAGTACAACATTCAAAACCTATTATGGATAGTTAATGGGTTGAATGAAATTGACAGATAAGAGGTGTTGAAGCTCTTCTTTAATGATAAGGGCTATACAAGGGTGCATTCACCAGAGTTTATGCTTGATGGGCTTGGCATCATGTTTCATAAATATGTTGTGGGTGGTAGTCTCAGGGTCAATTCCTATCATTTCACTATAAGACCAAGAAAATGATATGCTTTGGTCTTGGAGGAAGGAGGGGAAGTCTTGAAGTTCCTTGACATTTAGTGATTGGCTAATTTTGGTAATATGGGGATTGTATAGAGTGCCCAAGTTGATATCCATGGTGGATTCATTCAACATGGTCAAAGTCTTCAGAAGAAGGGATTTATGGATGGAAGAATCTAGGGAACCAAGGTAGGTGAGAATGGAATCATCATCCTGGCACTGAATGATATTAATGGTAGGAGAGTCATCTCCTATCATCTCAGGATGGGTCATAGGGATGGTTACAATTTCCCCCTCTTTTTTATAAGTCAATGGTTTAAGGCTGACAATGTTGATGAAAAAAAATTAGGTGGGATGATATCATAATCCTCACACCTAGGTAGAGAAGGGGTTAGTGGGGAAGGGATTTATTCCTCAATGCTCATGATAGTAGATGGTTTGGTTTACTTTTTACTGGGTAGAATGAAACCAAAGCCATGTTTCTCATGAGGATTTTTGGTTTTAATGTAAATAAAATCATGTGGTCCATGCTCATATCATCCAAGACTAAATCCCTTCTAATCACACCTATGGAAGTATGTCTTCACAAAACTCAACTTATTTAGATAGAAAAAGTTAGAGGTGTATGGTCGAGGTGAAGAGGAGGTGGTATAAACACCAAGTTTTTTATCGAGTCCCCCATAGGTGAAATGGGTTAAATGGGATGAAGGTCCAAATGGAATAATGGCTCTGATATTTGGGTCATATCTAGGTTGGTGGGCAAGTTCACCATACTCTTGGGGAGTAGGGAAAGCATTAAGGGTATGGTGGTGATATTCCCCCAGTGAAAGACATTGGAATGTGGATTCTAAGTGGTATAAGGTGGGGATATAATTAGAGGGAATGGATAATCTAGTTCATGACTTATTGGTAGAATAAGGTATGATTCCCTCTTTCATGGTTGAGGTCTTGTCTTTGGCTAAGGAGGGTGTGCTAGATAGAGGTAAGAGGACATAATTGGGTTGATAATTCATGTTACATGATGAAAAATAGATTAGATTAGCTTGTCTAATGACAACCTAACCTTCATGCTCAAATTTAATGCAATTTTGAAGGGTAGAGGGGACACAACCCATGGAATAGATCCAAGGTCACCATAGGAAAACATTATATTGTAATTTTCCTTCCACTACATAGAAGAATATAAGGAGAATGTGGGGTCCTAAATGGATATGAAGGACAACATTTCCTAAGGTAGTGGCCATGGTGTCATTGAAAGATCAGAGGATGGTTGAGGTTTTAGATATGACATTGTTAGGTAGGTTAAGTTGGTCATAGGAATGGGAGGAGAAGATATTAATACTAGCTCCCCCATCAATCATGACCCATTTGATGTGGGTTTGGTTGATATAAGTAGTAATAAAAAGGGGGGAATTTAGATCATTAATATGGATAAAAGGCATTTACAAATCCTTGAAGGTGACAAGGTTAGAAATTTGGAGAGTGCCAACAAAGGTTACCAAAGGTTGAGGGTCTTCAGGTTAGACCTCTACCTATTATAATGCTTCTATTATTTCTTGGAAATGATGAGGTGAAGTAGAGATAAACTCATATAGGCTCATCTTCATCAAGGTCTAGTGAAGTTATTTTAGCACCACTCTCTTGATTGATTTAGAGGGGTTAGATTAGGAGGTACTCAAGATAGACATCTTGGGTTTGGTTGAAGGTGAAGGTGCTTGAATTTAACTTCATTGGGAGGTGGAAGATGGATATGTCCATTGGATGGAAACTTTGGCCTTCGCCTTATCCTTCTATTAATTATGTGATTATGTGACCACATGGATAGTATGGATAGAGGGAAGAGTTAGGGTAGGAAATTGGTTTGGTTCCTCATCACTCTAAGGTGAGAGTAGGGGATCAGGTAGGCATTGGGTAGTGGTTGTTGGTTATTGGATTGGTATTGGGTTTGTGGGAGCTTCATCTATTAATAGATCATCCTTGTCATATAGCCAATGGATTATGGTTTGGAGAGCTTTGAATTTCTTTATGTCATGTCATGGTTTCCTATGATAAGAGAACACTTGGTGATCATTATACTAGACTAGTTTTGGACCAAGAGGGTCAAATGATCTGATGGGAGATAAGATCCATCAAGAAGCTTTTAATAACCTTTGGAAAATAGTTGAGTAGGATTTAGATAAAGGTGGAAAGGGCTTAGAGGTTTTGGATTTGTTTGGTGAGATGGAATTTTTTTGGGAGTGAGGATGGTGGTAGAAGCTTTGGCTAAGGTGGTGTTTTTAGGTGATGGTTTTGGTAAGCTAGAGGTAGAAGGTTTCAAGGTAGGTAGTTTGGTTATTGATGGCTCAATGAAGGTAGGTGTGTCAAAAAGAAAGTGTGTTGGTGTAACCAACAGTGGTAGTTGGGTATTTGTTGAGACAATCAACTTCTTAATCAAAGTGGAGGGATGAGGTCCCAAAATAGAGGCAAAGTTTCAAAGAGGTAAGAGTTTAGCCCTCTAAGTTTCTGGTGGCTTTACTTCCTTGGTTAATTTAGTTTGGTGTTTGGTTGTTGGGTTTGGTATGATTAGAAATAATTTCAAGGATGGATGATTAGGGCTCTGCATAGGGAAGATTCCAAGGTTTTTGGTTGGTTTGGTTGGAGAGTGTGATTTGGTTGTTTAGGGTTTGGGTCCATTGAATTGTTAAGAAGTGGTTGGGTTGGTAGAGGTTTTTATTAGTTTTGTTTATAAGATAGGGGATTGGATAACATAAGTAGTGGGTTGGTCCATCAAAGTAAGGGTTGAAAGTTCCTATTTGGTGATATAAGGGATCCCTAATTGCTATCAAAAGGTGGCTCAATCCATGTCGGGGTTGGAGAAAAATTACAATTTCTACACTAATTTAGAGAATGGTTTGTAGATTGGTTTTGTTCCCTAGATAGTGGACTTGAAAGATAAACCCATAGGTTAAGAAATGGGAATGGTGACATCATCATTTTCCTCAAACAAAAGATGTAAGGTTTGGATGGGTAAATCCCCTAAGGGACATATACATGAGGTGGTTTCCTCTTTGGGAATAACCTCCAATGGGGAAGTAAATTGTTTGGTAGCTGGGGGAAAGGCTAAAGTAATGATGGTTGTTTGCTCTGGTATGATAGCTAAAAATGGGTTGATGGATACACTACCTCAATAAGCGTGGGAGGAAAAATGGGTGCTTTACTAGTTTAGGTCTCCAAAATAAGGGAAGGTGACTCCACTACCTCAATAAGTGGAGAGGAGAAAAAGGTATATTCGGTAGTAGGTTCTTTAGCAATGAGGATGTTAAGAACCATACTGATAGTATGGGTATCATGAGAACACTCAACCTTGTTGCTATCATTTTTTGTAGGTGCATGATTAGGGAAAGGTTGCCTAAAAATTTCAAGGGCTTGGTTTTGAAGTCCATTGTTTTTGTCCAACACAAACTCTCCTTTGTCAATGAGGTATTGGAAAATTCTTTTGAAGGTATTACACTTACAAATGTCACACCCTAACACTTGATAGAAATCACATAGATCATTCTCATTGTACCAACTATGTATAGGGTGAGAAGAATCAAATTGTTGAGGGGGCATGATAGGAGGAAGTTGTATAATATTAGCCTTCAAAAACTTCTCTAGGATCAAAGAGTATGATTCCCCAAGTAGAGTGAATTGCTTCTAATTATTTTGGTTTTGGTTCCTCGCATTTTTTTTAGGAACTAGAGGAATTTGGTTGGGTGACAGATGGTGGAGTATCAGTTTTAAGTACAACTAGATTTACATTTCCATTGATCTTAGAATTGGTATTGGTTTGGTTGCTTAGTTTAGAGGAAAAGGTCTCATTGGTTTTGTAGGCAATTTTTTTTTTTCAACATTAGTTTTCCTTCATCAATGTCTCTATTTTATAGCTTATGTGCCATGGTAAAAGATTCATCAAAAGTCATAAATATTTTGACATGTAGTGTATAAGATATGTGCTTGGCACATGCCCAAGTAAAAATTTATATCAATTCGAGTTGGGGTAAGGAGGACGAAAGCTAATTGATTAGGCTCTTAAAATGAGCTATAAAATCATAAATAGATTCATCATCAAATTTATAGATAGAGTAAAGGTAAATGATGGAAACCTTCTTGGAGATATTTATCAAAAATTGATCTAAAAAAGTTTGGTCCCACTAAGTGAAGGAGAACAAAGAGTGGACTAGATAAGGACATGGGAAAGGTAGGAACAAGGAGGGAATCATCATAGGCAATCAAATAACATGAATGCCTAAATGCCCTAAGGTAATATTAGGAATCCTCCTTACTCTAAAACTTAGAGAACTTGGGAAGTTCCCACTAAGGAGGATATGATCTAATAGGGACAGATAGGTGGATGGGTTTGTTATAGATCTAATCATATGATAAGATGTTGTGAGATCCAAAAATGGATGACTCTAAGGTAGTCATTTTATCCATGAGCATCTTCATTAGATTTTCTAAGGGTTATGTATCTAAAGGGTTATAAGGTGCATATATTTATGGTGGTTGGTTGACATACTAATAATTGATAGGGGATTGAGGAGATAACACATATTACTATGTGGACAATGATGGTTAGGGGAAGTTATGTCTGGGTAGGTAGATGTAGGTGGTTAGGTAGTAGGTAGAGGTACATGCCCTTTTGGGTTAGGGAGGTAACCAAGGTTTGAGGCAATATGCATCTATTGGATAGGATCAATGGTTAGGTTGGTGATCAAAGAAAGGGTAGTGACCTTTGTGTTGATGGGTGGTAAGGTAGAAGGTACAGGCACCATAAGATTTTGAAGGGGGTAGTGTTTAGCAGATTGTGGGTAGCTGATGGAAGGTTGTTAATGATATTAGTAGGTAATCACATGGTGAGGGGAGTGTAGGTGGCTAGTGTTTGGGTTTATCTTAATGTAGAGGAGTCATTAGTGGGGGTGGAAGGTATAAGGGTGTTTGTAGGTTAGGTAGGTTGATTTTCCATAATAGTATCAAAAGGTTTATTGGTGGATGAGGAAGCTTGGGTAGTTAATGGTTGGGTGGCTACCATGGTAACATAAGTGTTTCCCATAAGGTGGGAAGGCATGCCATAAGGTGGGACTATAGGTGGAACCAAAGTAG
The DNA here is from genome assembly GCA_037957365.1 of Torreya grandis. Lineage (NCBI taxonomy): Eukaryota > Viridiplantae > Streptophyta > Pinopsida > Cupressales > Taxaceae > Torreya > Torreya grandis. Next base: position 365,986 of record JARHVA010005951.1, read on the forward strand.
GGGCATGATGAGCCATGGTGTTAAGATAATGTTGAATGGCCATAGGATTGTTGTCTAAGAAGGTGGTAAAGTTTGTATCTCCTTAGGGGAATTCCTAAGAGAAATAGGGACTTCCCAAAGGGAGAGAGTTTTTTATCTTAGAAACATACTCCAGGGATGAAGAGGTGGAAGGGGATGATTGATTTGGTGATGGGTTTTGTTCTACTAGTTTTTTTGCTATTAGTGAGTTAGAACCATCCAAGGTAAGGGAGAGACAATACACAAACAATTTCACCACTAAAATAAGGAGAAGACAATAAATTAATAAAAAAATTAATCACACACTATAAAGTACATTAAGTCCTAAAGTTATTTTTAGTCTATCTTTTGGCTTATGCCTTAAGCTTTCAAGAAATTGTGTGACTGAAATTGGCTTGTAGAGTAGGTACTAGAAAAGATGTCTATGGTTGGTTTTAGGTTATTCAAGATCTCAAAATGAATCTATATTGGAAATAAATATATGAATTGGTATTGGGGCCTAGGCCCTCACTTCACATGCCATAGTGATAAGGGTGTCAGGTGTTTAGCTAGTATATATCAATTTCTAGAGTTTATACTCAACTAGAGAGTTGAGTTGGTTCTCCCCTTGGTAATGACCTCCAAGTAGGATTACTAGGATAGGGTAAGGTGATCTCTAGGTAATGAAATCCTAGTTGGGTCTTATCTCAAGTTTATTTGATGTTTTATTGATGTAGGTGGTTTGGTTTAGTGTGTGCAATAAAAGTGATGCTACGATAGGATTAATTTTCTTTAATTTAAACTATGTGAGGTCAAATTGAAATAAATCAATGTATGTAATCAATTTTAATCCCAAAAAAACTTTGATGTCATTTATGAGCAAAAAATACAGATAAGAGCATATAGATGCAAACAAAAGAAATCTAAGTAGAGACTCAAGGGTCCCACTAGGCATGACAAAATATTTTAATGAATTTTAGCTTATATTTTGAAAAAGGAAGAAGAAGAAGAAACTAAATACAGGTATGGTATAAAAATCTATTCAATTTTGCATGCATTGTATTAGATGATTGTGAAGAAATCCTCTTTGGCTTGGGAGGATGGCTTAAAAATAATAAAACACTAAAGAAAATGGTTGGTTAGATAGATATCTAGGTGGATCTCCTAATGCTAGCTAGATCTCAAAAGCAAGAGCTACTTCAGGGGCTATCAATCCACACATTTTAAATAATTAAGTTTAGAAATAAAAGATAAATTACTTGCATCAATAATCAAAATCTACTAAAATTGAATACAAGAAATGCTTGATAAATAAATAGGATAAAAATGACTAATATATCAATAAACAAGTTAACAATGATGTCTATAAGATCAAGTGTCCATAAAATAGGATAGGGGTCTATAAATAGGTAGGGACATAAAAATTTAGGTTTGGTTGAGGGTAAAAGGGTGAAAATAACTTGTTATTTTATACCATAGTGACCATCAGTGGTTGATGTGACCATCGATGGTTAAGGTGATCATCAATGGCTGAGGCAACTATCAAAAGATGGATATATCATCGATGGTCAAGGTAATAACTGATAGTTATTATGTATTGGCTTGGGTTGATAAAAAGTCTAATTAACAAGATCACAAAAGGCAATCTTAATAGGTTGGCTTATACTGGGTTTATTGAAATAGACAGATAAAGTAATTGAATATTGGAAGACAAATACTTATCTTGTAAAAGGTTATTTGGATGAATGTTTGAGGTGGTTGGCTCATTGATAGAGTTTGGCATGATTTTGATAGAGTAATGGTACTTGGATATCATCTAAGGGGTAGAGGAAAGTTGGATCTCTATCATGATGGCCGGATCATTGGATTGTTGGAACAATACTTGCAAATGAAGTTCTGGATGCAAAAGTTCTTGATAGTTATGGCTCCATTTCACCTCCTGCTCCTCTCTTTTATAGGCAAGAAAAGAGAGGTGCACCAAGACGTTAATTGGGATTTCTAATTATAACTCACACATGCAATGGCTCACATATGGATTTAGATCATTTATTTTTAGAAAATCAAGGTAGAGTTTATGTGAGTGTTTATTTAGTTAGGCAGTGCAAACCTAACCATTGATGATTGAGGTGGCTATTGGTGGTCATCCTAACTATCGATAGTCAAGGACAAAGGTAAAAAGGTGGTTAAAGGGTGGCCTTATTTTGTTTGTCAAAATTACCATGGTTAGGATCAATTAGGGGTCAAAGGTTCAAATTGGTCCCAAGGAGGTCCATGGGTGTTTCAACATTTAAAACTATGGTGATTATATTTTTGTTTTCTATAGACCAATTGGGAGATAAGTTGAGTAATAGGTTTGAAGACAAAAGTGATCATTTGTCACTAGCTAAAAAATTAACTACCATCAATATAAATCCACAATAATTAATACAAGACTTCAATTCTAGGTTTCAAATAACAAGGGATAGGATCCCAATTCTTATGATACATACTCCAAATTTTTATTTTATACACTATCTCAAGGTATTGAACAATGACATAGTTGTTATGATACAATCCATGGGAGGAATGACATTACCTAAGGCCTACGAACTTTCCATAAAAGCTAAAAATAATCTCATATAAGTTGGAAAGATATCCCCAAGATCTCCCATCCCTTTGTTTCTTGATATATATCCCCCTACTCCCAATTTTTCTCCCTTTTCTATAATAATCGATCATGAGTTGGCCACTTCTAATCAAACAAATAAATCAAGTGATGTAGAAGGAGTACTCAAGACTTTTGTAAATGATATGGTGGATATGAAAATGTAGATAAATAAGTCTTATACACCTTACCAAGATCCATATTAGTCTTATCATTCTAATTATCTAAATAGACCACCTTTCCAAGCCATTTCCTAAGGATAAGGGTAGATTACCTATGTCAAACCATATAATAGCTATAATATAAATGTTGCCTCCAATTATAGAGCTCTATTACCTACTAAAAACAAATTTATACAATAGCATGATTTGTATTATCAATGGGATCAGCCTCATAATCAGTCTTCTAATCAGAATGAGGTGTTTAATCAAGCTTCTAATGCATAAATGTAACAATTTTTCTACGACACAAGTTGAAGTTTCTCATTTTGAAAAGATAAATGGAGACCAATTACAATATAATGTCACATAGGTAATTTGGAAAGAGGAATATGAGTGTGTAATCAATCATTTGGGGAGCATAAGTAAGGCTAGTGATACTTCTATAGAAGCCAATACAAGGTCCGAAAGGAGAGCAATTGATGATACTCAAGAGATAGGTAAGGGTGAAGCTAGTATGCCTTCTATGTCTCAAGGAATAAAATATGTTAATCCAGCTCCTAAATCCTAAAAAAATTAGAAAAATTAAAATTTTAAGTGTGATTTTATAACCTAAACTATGGAAACTCAAAATAGTATGGCAACTCCTAGAGGACAACCAAGGGTTAGCACCTCTTGCATCATCATTATAGACCAAATGAATAGGTTGAATGTTATTATTCCTATATGAGATACATTTTATCTCCTTGGCCAAAGGGATATACTTCAAGACGAGTTATCAAAACTCATCCTTTCAAAAACATTAATAGTAAGAGAGAGTTTAGTTTTCACAAACATTCCCACACCTACTAGTGGGTACCCAAGCAAAGATGGTAAACCACCTCTTTTTTTATTTTTCAATGATTATTATAGATTACCTAGAAAATAATTTCATGATAGATAGTGGGGCAAGTATCCCTATAATTCCTAAACAAATAGATGATAAGCTAGGCCTAAAGTATGATCCTAATACCAAAAGTGTCTTGTAAGTGGATGGTTCAACTACTAAGATTGTGGGCGTGATCAAATTCTTTAATTTCACTTTTCATGGGTGTCCCAATTTTTATATTTCTCAATATGTTATTTTGGTAGATTTTCCACCCTACTTTTATCTATTCTGGTCAAGAGACTTCACTGCCAAGATTGGGGGTTACTTATCAATGTATTGGTCAAATATGGATTTTAGAACTAGATATGGCACTAAGGTTAAAATCAGGTTTGAACTTATATCTAAATTTCATATTGAGCCATAAAATATAAACATCTCAAATTTGAATTGAACCATCATTGATTAAGAGGATCATCTTAATGATCGAGAACCAGTTGTACCTCTTGAAGACATATTAGATCTTTTCCTTGATGAGTAGGGAGTAGAAAACCATGAGTATGATCCATATAGAGGTGATAAATAAGTTGGTCTAGGTGCTTATTATTTGCATGAATAAGGCACAACCATATCAACTCTCTCTAAGTCAAGTTAAGATAGTGATGGTATATGGACATTGTTCTTTAATTGTTTAAGAAGTAAGAATATAACAGGCACAGATGTAATGTTAATTTAACCTTCACATGAGAAAACTATTCTACAATAAGATTCCAATTTATCTGCACTATAATTTACCTAAGTATGAGGGTCTTATACATGGTATTCAATGGGAAATAAAAAAAGGAGTGAATAAATTACAATTTTTTAGATATAGTGATCCAGTAGTCCACCAAGTGAAAGGTAAAAGTGCTACCAAGAATCCATTTTTGAGGTATTAAAAGCATAGGGTATGGGACATTATTGAATATTTTGAATCCTTAAATATCTAATTAATTCCAAGAGAGGATAATCAACATGATAATAAGTTAGCTTCAGTGGGATCTCAATTTGACATTCCTAATGATGTCAATAACTTAAAAACTCAACCACATATCAAAGTGGTAGTGAGGCCACCAAATAATGATGTTAATTGGAAAGTTTTGAGTGTGAAAATAAAATAACATGTTTTCTTCAGCAAGGAGTTGATTTTTATTATAAAAACTAAGTTAAATTGTAGCATCAATATGGAGATCAAATTGTGCAATTAAGATCCAATAATCTTCCCAAAGGGCTAGTAACTCTTGAGAACATATTCAATGAGAGTGATCAAATGAGAAAGGATAAAGAGAATGTATACCAAGGAATAATGTCATTAAAGGGTGCCCATATTCAAATATAATCTTCCTAATCTTGGAAAGGTATGTACTTTAGTTAAGAGAGTTGTATTTGTTTAGTTATGTAGAGAATTTTCTAATATCTTTGCTTGGGAATATAATGGTATTAAGGGGTTTCATACTAGATTAGCCCAACATACCATATATCTTGATATAAATTCCAAGACTATAAGATAAATACAAATCCTTTTTAATCTTAAGGTTGAGTTTCTAATGAGGAAATACCTAACTAAGTTGATAGATTCAAGTATCATATTCCATATTAAGCACTCTTTGTGGGTAACTAATCTACTCCTTGTGAGAAAGAAGAGTGGAGAGATCAAACTATGTGTAGGTTTTAGATATTTTAATAAGGTTTAATTGAAGCTTAATTATCCTTTACTCTCCATGGCTAATTCTTGAAGTGGTTATAGGTTCTCAATGCTTCTCTCTCTTAGATGGCTACTTAGGTTACAATCAAATCTTGGTGAAAGAAGAAGATCAATATAAGGTAGTTTTTGCTAATAAATGGGTTACATATGCCTATAAAAGACTTCAATTTGGGTTTTATAATGTAGGCTATACCTTCCAAAGATCCATGGATATGGATTTTCAAGGATTCATCAATTAAATGGTGTTAATCTATCTTGATAACATAACAATTTTCTTAAACAATGCTAGTGATCATCTAGCTCATCTTAGATTGATTTTCAAAAGATGTAGTCAATATGGGATCTCTCTAAACCCCAAAAATGTGTTTTTGAATTTCATTAGGATAATTTATTAGGCCATATTATCTCTAAGGATGGGCTTGTTATATATCCTGAAAGGGTGAGTACCATATTGGATTTATCTTTACTCAATCATAAGAAAGGCTTGAAAAGTTTTCTTAGGAAAATCAAAAAATTTATAAGGTTCATTCCTAGTTTTTATAACCTTGTGAATCCTATTATAACCATGTTGAATAATCACTAATATTTCAATTGGACAAAATAAAGAAAAAATATTTTTGAGGCTATTAAACAAGCCATTGCATAATCACCAACATTGATCAATCCTAATATCTCAAAGGATTTATTCTTGTATGCTTTTGCTAACATTGATAACATCCCATCCATGTTGATGTAGTAGAATAGTGAAGGTTTTAATCAACCTATTGCCTTCTTTAGACAAAGGATAGAATATTATGAAGAGAGATACACCTTAGTGAGAAACAAGTGTTATAAATCATAAGGAGCTTTAAGAAGTTTAGGAATATGGTTTATTATATAAAAAATCATGTCATGGTGACACATAAAATCATAATAGACTTCCTTTTCAATAAGGATTTAAATGCAAAAAGTGTTGGATGGATAACCATGGCCATGGATTATGATGTGGAGATCAAGGCTACTAAGTTAGTAAGAAGAAATAGGGATATGTGAACACTTGGAATCAAGCCTTCAAGAAGAATAAGATGCTATTTTGTCATTGAAAGATTATCCTTGTATAGTTTTACCTTCATCCCCTCTAAATTAGACATAAGATACGGTAAAATTTATTCAAATAGGTGAGTGTCCTATAAGTTTGGATAGAGAAAAGAGAAGATACTTTATATCTTATTCCATCCCCTATATTCTTTTGTATGGAGTCATATTTAGAAGAGATATTAATGGGATGCTACTGAGATGTGTTGAAACTGATCAGATTTATAAACTCTTAGAATAATTCCATGATGAACTAGTTGGAGGTCACTTTGCACCTAAGACCACAACAATAAAAGTAATGAAATTTGGGTTTTATTGGCCTATCTTGTTTAAGGAATGTTATTCATAGGTAAGAAGGTGTAAAAAGTGTGCATTTTTCATAGGTAAATAAATGATTGTATCCCTTCCTCTCAATCCTATTTTATTGGATTAGCCATGTATACAATGGGGTCTTGATTTTATTATCAAGATAAATCACCATTTAAGTGATGGCCATAAGTGGGTGCTTACAACCACTGATTATTTCATAAGGTGAGTGGAATCAATATCTCTCAAGAAGGCTAATTAAAATTTAGTCCTTGACTTATATGAAAGCCTAGTGACTAGATTTAGAGTTCCTTCAACAATAATTTTTTATAATGTAATTTAGTTTAGTGATGTAAGGATAATTGAGTGGAATATAAAGCATGTAATCTATCTAAGTTATTCTTCCAATTAATATACTTAAGGAAATGGGATAGCTAATTCCACCACTAAAAACTTAATCAAAATTATTAAGATAATCATAAAATACAATCAAAGAGATTAGCACACCAAGTTGAGGATAAACCTATGGGTTGATAGGTTCACCCCAAAGAATGCTATTGGAAACTCACCCTACATATTTATCTATGGGATAGAGGAAAAACTACCAATTTCTATTGAACTACCAGTCCTAAATTTATCCCATCAACTTGAGATGACATAGAATGAACCCATGCTAATAAGGTTGAAATAATTGATGGATTTAGAGGAGACGTGAAATGATGTTATGCATACTATGGAACTATATCAAGCCCAATTGAGGAAGACCTTTGATATGAGGGTTATTTCAAGAGAATATCAAGAAAGAGATATTTTATTTAAATGGGATGAATATTGGGCTAAACCTAGTAAACATACCAAGTTTGACATAGTATGGAGTGGGCCTTATGTTTCCATTGGTTACAAAGAACATAATGCCTTTCAGCTTGAAAACATTGATGGAGAATATTTGAATATCTCAGTGAATGGGATATATTTGAAACCTTTCTACTAAGGTTATCTTTGTAGTTTTTTACATAGTAGAGTAGGTATTTGTTTTCCCTAAGTGCTTAGAGCATAGGTTATTTATTTTCTTTATGTTATTATCCTTCTTTGAAATGTCTTATGGCACGTGTGTTTATGGTGTGTGTTTTGAGTTAGTTTAATTTTATTTTTTTTCAATGCTTATTTAGGACTTAGGTTTTAGTTTTCCTTAAATTCAAGTAACATTCATGACCCCATAGCCTAATGGATTGTCAAGGCCACTAGTCTAGATGCATAACAAGCATGTAATCTCAAGAAGTTAGAAAATATGTTAGCCAAAATTAGCCATCATTGATGAGTGTAGTCACCTAAAAGTGGTATTTGAGTGCTAAGAGTGTTACTTGAGACTACCTATCAATTTATTAACCCTATACATATCCTATATCATATTATCACACTTATCCATCCTTTGTGTGGGCCACAAGCATCCCTAGTCAGCACAAACATAATCCTAAAACCTCATTCCCTAATCATCATCCTTTGTGCCTAGTGTTCTACCAGCTAGACATTCGTTCTACATTAAGGACACTAGAGTCATCTGGCTCTAGTGTCCCCAAAATGATACTTATGTCCTATACCCTAACATTCCAAAATGAATATATGTTTAAAATTAAAACCCTCCTAAGGTCAGCCTAGACATATTTTATTATCTATAAAAGAAAAACAACACTAAAAAACATAACTTATAGCCCTCTATCGAATAGATGGAAATTAGATGAAAAATACCCATTCAAACATGAAACAATTTGATAAAAATCAAGGTTATTAATCCATATTCTACCCTACTTCTGCATACTACCATCTAAAACAACCCTAAGTTTAGATTTTCCAAATTTTCAATCTCAAGCACACTCAAGGAACTCAAGGACATGACCATACTAACATCACTTTCACTTTCACTAGAACTTAGGTAGGGATAACTACATCGAGCTTGATCCCTTGGAGTATTGGTATGTAGACAACTCTATTCATAGTGGGGTGTTAAATATGTCTAGACTATCCTACTAACTAACACACTTTTCAAATCATACCTTACTTGTAAGGAGGATTAAGGTTTACATCACAACTTAATTATTAAAGGAATAATATAGAGTTTCAAACTTCATGCATGTAGGAACATACCTCATAAATCTAGGCATAGGTGCACTTAGAAGTTTGAGATAGTCTTACACAAAAGACATTAATGCCAATATTAGGATAATAGTGACACATGGTGCCTCTATTCAAATGTGGCACTAATATTCAAGAGGGGTTCTAATATAAGAAACTATTTAATAACACTTAGACCTAATTCCATCTTATTTTTTAGCACTCATATAGTCTATATCAGGTGTTTTCTAGATAAGCCTTTATTTGCATTAATTATCACTATTTTTAGAAATTCAAAGCTATTCAAATATGTAACACATCAATAGTTATTTTAATCATATTATTTACCTAATTTATATTACTCACCCCTTTAATCAAACATAGGATTTACATAATCTAAACCCTTAAAGATTAAAACATTTAATGAACTTGACTTACTTTGAGCATTACTCAAACCCAAACCCTAGATAACCCTAGATTTCACATTTATAACATTTACTCATTTTTAATTTGTAGGCTATTACCATGATTGTCATGATGGATGTCATTTTCTACTTCATGGTATAAATAGTTGTACTTTTCTTAACATTTCTATTACCAACCATTAGTATAAAAGTACACATGTATGTCAATCCTATCATGGATTATGTTAGAGCTAATCTTATTTTACACATTGATCCTCTATCTATTAAGTCCCATTTTTATGAGGGTCATTTCTACAGGGCTCACTTTGAGTTACCTCTTGTTACTACTAGATAATAGTGGGCTTAGATAACTCCTATTATGCCTCCACTTAGACCACTTGTTTAACTACACTCCCTCCTACCACTACTACTCCCCCCTAGAAAATAGTAGATCTTATGGTTAGATTTTTTACTAGGCACAACAACATGCCTCCTCAGCCTATATAGGATTATCATAACCCTACCATACTTCCTTATCCCTACCACACCATAATGAGAACCAAAGATCAACAAAGAGAATTTGATATTATGGATCAATTGAAAAATACACCAAACAAGATATCCATATTGGAACTACTTAAAAAAACAATAATTTTCAAGGATATTATTTTGTAAACACATTATCATAAATTTGTGCCTCATGACACCAATCTAGCTTATTTTTCATTTATCATGAACACTATCAAGGATGTTTAAGATGTGTTATCTTTCTCTAATGAGGACTTGCCCTAATAGTTAGTAATTACTCAAAATTTGTCTCTTTTTATTCAATCATAAATAAACACCACATCTATTAAATGAGTTATAATCGATAGTTTTTAAGGACTCAACATATGTAACCTCACATTTATATAAACCATAAGGGTTAATATAGAATATATTCAAGAGACATGTAAGAATATCCAAGGTTTTGATGGCATTCCTAGATAGACATTAGGTTTTATTACATTGGACATTATGGTTGGGCCAAAAAGCTTACCTACACACTTTTAAATGATGCCAAATCATTTTCAATATAACTTGCTACTCAAGAGACCTTGGATACATACTATGGATATTGTACTCTCTACTCTACATAAATGCATCAAGTTTTTACATGATGGGTATATGTACATGTGTCTAACATATAATCAACCATTTAAATATTAAAAACTCATTGATACCTCTACCACGAGTATAGATTCAGATGGGACACCTCATGTTCTCATTGAATCCCCACCTTATAAGATTATAATTGAGCATATGAATACATATAAGGTGTGGGAGTATAGAAAGACTAATCCTACACCTCCCCTAGATATTTCTATAGAATAGTTACCCTCACTGATGATAGAGGGAAAAAACTCCCACGATAAAGGCATCCCCACCTAGGGTAGATAATGATATTATTATAACACAACTACCACTACTTTTTAATTCATAAGAGGTTTACATTTATAATTCTAATATATATTCACATTCTAAAATAGAGGATGATCCAACACCAACCGATATGAATATTTATGTGGATTAAGTTTTACACCAGTGGTAGGATAGTAAAAAGATGATTTTAAGGAACTTATACATCTCCTTACAATAGTAGAACCACTTGTTCAAGATTCTATAGCTATAGGTTCACATACTCAATTACATTCAGTGATATATCCTTTGATTCATTTAGTACATATGGTTACATCCATAGATATCGACTCAGCCATATAGATTTAAGTAGGGAGTTCACAGGATAAACCATACCAGATAATACTTGATAGAGGAATGATGATATTACCCATAGTTTGACATATATTAGTCAACATATTGTCACCATATGAAGATCAAACTTTTGCCACTTTCATAGACTTATAGGATATGATACCAACACATTCTTATCATTAAAACATAAATTAAAAAAATGTAGGGCTAAGGGAACTAGTCAAATCTTATAGCCTCCAACTCCATAGGCATAAGCACCTTCATAAATATGAGCACCATGATAGATTCATCATCAACATAAATATTCACAAAATGACTTGACTATCTAGATTGATGTAGAAGATAGATATATTCCATATGTGGTTATAGATGAGTCTTTTGATCCTAACACTTTTACTTTGGAATATTTACACCACATAGCCTAATAAGAGAGTGAGTTACAATATGTTATACATTTTCAAGATTCCATTGGCCATATTACAGTACCAGTTGCATGAGGCCCCAAGGTGGCAAATACAATATTTTTTATTATGAATAGGGGAACTAATCTATAGATTACACTTGAAAGTACATTGTTATAGGTCATGGATGCCATAGTTGATAGGTTAGAAAAAACGTTTGACATTCACTCATCAAGGACACATGGTTCCCCTCTAGCAAAATGACGTAGATGATAACCATAGGTTTTGCATAAATACTATGTAGTCTAATGTGGTTTAACCTAGGACCACATGAGAGGCATCTTATATAGTTGAGCAACATGCCATTTATATACATAAACTCTAGACTAATTCCAAGGATAAGGATCCACTAATACTTATATATTGATACAATGATCATGAAGATGATGACTTATTTGAGTTTGGATAGATTCAGTATCTAACACTACATGATCTCCCATTTAACTATCCACACCCCATAGATGTGTTTTTGGTCATATAGAGACATGGCACTCTACTTATAGTTATTTCATTTACATTTATATTATTTACTTAGACATACTTTTCTTCTCTCTTTCTCCTTGTACATAGTTCATTTTCATATTGCTTGTACATATCTTATATCCATAAACTACAAAAATAATATAACATGCCAAAAGCACAAAAACATTAAAATAATTACTCCAAAAATACAAAAACTTACAAATTGTATGTATTATTATGTTTACATTTCTTATATTTTCCAAATGCTACATATGCTAGATACTTTAGTATTTTAAGTTTTATCATACTACATGCTTCACTTGCTCTTGTCAAATTCTTACATATTGATATAGGACTCATGTCCACTACACTAATCAAGTCTTGTTATTATCTACCCATTGGGGGCATATACACTAATTCATGGTTCTTCACTTGACACATTCACCCACTTAGGGGTATCCTATACATAGTTTCTATTACCATGGTTTATCCTTACATACTTTACATTCTAGTTATAGTATTTTTATATCTCAATATTGATCATGATACTCTTACTTAAATTTTTTGTTTGCTATCATTACTTTAGACTTAGCATATGTACATGCTATATCTTACATAGATTTGTATTACATAGTCATGCATGTTTTCATTTCTAGTTTTCCTAGTTTAGACTTGATTGTATTTATATGCTTTTTATATTCAATGGCATTTGAATATTTCATTGCCATTTAGCTCTATACCACTTCTATTCACAATATGTATTGCTTGGACATGTTCCCATGTCCCTTGTGTGTTATTTCCTAATAGTTTATGCAAACATTTGAACATGTCTTTCTATGTGGCTCTAATCTAAATTGCATGTTACTTATGTATGTGGACATTTGAACATGTCCTTGTATGTCTTATTTTATTAGATTTAGTGACAAGTACCCATGTCCTTTATACTATGTCCCCTTGGCCTAATTTGCATGTGTAATATTTTTTGTATGTATGCATCATTGCCATGACACTTTTCTTTACTTATTACATGCCCCAGTTTTCAATGACATGAGGGACCTCATACATCTACCCTTCTTATTTGGGTATTGTGATGGACATCATGCCACATCCCACTAATAGCTACTCAGATTTGTTGTTACATATATTGATTACATTTATCTTAACACCCTTGTGCAATGTTAGACATGTCATACATCTTACATTACATACTTATGCTCAAATTATCTTACATTCCAATGTTATGTATGCACAATATATTGGATTATCACATAGTTGTCATAAATGCTCTAGCTAACACACATGTTATAGTTATTTTTATTTTAATTAAAATTCACATAGGTTCAAAAAATACCCTCAAAATAGGGGAATTAACAAGGGTTTATCATAGATATAAGGGTCTTATATTACACTCATAGTACATTTTTTAACACACAAGCTCAATTTTTTAAAATAAAATAGGTAAACATAGAGAAAGACAATAACTCAAAAAGTAGTACAGTTACATAGATTTTAAATGAGAAAGACATTAGTGCCCAAATAGTGACACTAGCACCACATGGTGTTATTATCTAAGATGTGGAGCTACTATCTAATAGTATTAGTTTTAGGACAACTTAGATTGTCTAAAATATTACAATAGATACATGATAGGTTTGCATATATATAGTTATAGGTTTATTAGTTATACTTAGTTTTAATTAGATTCATATCAGTTGCTCAAATTGGGGTCATCTTTTATGGCATGACCATTTCCACATTTAGTTTAGATACTCATATATAGTTATTACAACTCAGTCCATAATCAATATACTCAGCTATCAAATTAGGGGCATGTGTATAGAACATTATTTCCATATGCTTAGTTAAACACCAATTGATTAGATGGAATGAAAAATTCCATGTTATCATCTACATTATATACACTTGAAATCATAATTTAGGTTATCACTAGTATCATACCTTACTCCATTTATAGTGGTTGGCATTCCTGAGTGGCCTAGAGTTACCTAATGTACCTAATTAGTTTCAAATCTAAAATACATAGTTAGATATACTCAGTTAGACATTTTTAGTAATTCATGTAGTTTAGTTTTATATACATTCTCTATACATGTGTGGGATATAGTGGATTCATAGTCTACTTGAGTTCTTGATCCATCCACATGAGAGGGTTAGACACATTATCAATCTAATCTAAGTTATTCATAGGTCTTGATCCACCAACAAAGGGTAGGCAATGATGGAATCAAAACTAGATTGAGTTACTAAGTCACCCACGCATGAGGATTGAGAAAGTTATCATCTCATTACAAGATATTCATTAATTTATCATTATATAAGCATACACACATAGGTTGTCACTAGGTTCATGCATTGGTTCACATACACAATAAGGTGTATTCATTCCTTTCCTCTTTCCCATCTCTTTACTCATTTTTATTCAGTTACTTCTTTACTTGATATAATATTTTTGTTTTGACTTATATTAAGTAAGGACCAATTTATGCATGTTTCATTTTTTGGTCATGCATTGGATCATGTTTCACATACATAGACCCAAATTCACATATTCAGACTTAGCTTCATAGGCTTAACTTCTTATGTAATTTTAGGTAGACTTCTCTTTCCTTTATACTAGTCATTTCACTTTATTAAATTTATAACATAAAGGGGGGAAATGTAATCACCTAAAAGTGGTATTTGAGTGTTAAGAGTGCTACTTGAGACTACATATCCCTAACTTATCCCTAGACATATCCTAGAGCCTATTATCACACTTATATAGCCTTCATGTACACCATAATCATCCTTATTAAGCTCAAATATAGTCCCATACGCTTATTCCCCAATCATGGCCCTTCATGCCTTTTGTTCTACCAACTAGAAATTAGCACAACATTAGGGACACTAGAGCCATGTGGTACTAGTGTCCTGAAAATGGTTCCTATGTCCTTTACCCTAATTTTATTGAATGAATATATTTTCAGAAGTAGAACCTTCCTAAGGTTAACCTAGATATTTTTAGTATCTGTATAAGCAAAAAAATACTATGAATACATAATGTTTATCCCTCTATCCACTAGATGGAAATTATATGTAAAATACCCATTCAAACATGAAACAAGTTAGGAAAAATCAAGGTTATTAATCCCTATTTTTCCTTACTTATACATACTACCATCTATAGTATCCCTAAGCTCATATTTTCCAAATTTTTAATCTCAAAAACACTCAAGAAATGCAAGTCCACTACCATACTAGAATCACTTACACTTGCACTAACACTTAGGTAGGGATAACTACATCAGGATTGATCCCTCTTCAGAGTATTGGTATGTAGGCACTTCTCTTCACAATAAGGTGTTGAAGATGTCCAACCTATCCTACTAATGAACACTATTGAGAATATGTTTTAAGCTATGAGTAGAGTTGTCATTGATGTCATTATGAGTTGTTATTGATGTTCTTGAGGTTGATTTCATGAGTCATGTACTTGAGAGACCTAGTGTGAAGGTATAGTCTTGGTTGCATGATGAGGTGAGTAGTCTGAAGCTTATGAGAAGAAGATTAGTAGTGTGTGATAATGATATGAGGTTAACATGAGTATGAGGTCTTGAGATTAGTGAAAGTGGTTTCAAGGTGTGTTTAGGGTCTAAGTGTGATTGGAAATTCAAGGCCTAATGTGTAAAGTAGGGTATTTTTTAAGGATTGGAAAAATATATATGATGTATAAGGGTAGGCAAATCCTCAAGCCATTGTCAAACATAACATAGGTAAATATTTATCAACTTTTGATAGAAATCATATGAATGTTTCATATTTAGGAAATTATGTGAGGTGAAAAATATAATTCTTTAAGGAGAATATTTTTGCAATATGACAAACCATCCATCATTCCTAAAATTATTCCAACTTATTTAGAGTGTCTATCCATTTACCTCCTATGATGCATCCATAAAATCCTAAAATCTTGAAATATGGCTAAGTCTAAAACCCTAAAATCCTAAAATATGGCTAAGTTTGAAACCCTAAATCCATAAAATATGGAAAAGTCTAAAATCTAGTAGGACCCTTTGAAACTTCGAATTTGCATTATATCTCTTAGAGGTCTTAAACCACTCTCAAACATCTTGAAACTATAAATATAAAATATAACTTAAAGTATAATTTGACGTCAACTTATACTTGAATTTTTATTTTTATTTTATATTTATACTACCTGTAGATGCATTGTTTTTGCATTCATAGGTAAAACTATTGGTAGGAAAACCTCCCTCTAACAATAATTTGTCATGAAAAATACTAGATGGATTTATAAATGACATCATATTAGGGTGAATTTGAGTGCATGAAAATATCTATTTTTGGGTGATATATTGTAAATTTTTACATTATATGTCATAATTTTGGCAAAACTTTGAAAACACCTCCTATGTTAACTATTCTCTTAACCTAAGTTTTGGGCATTTAAAATTCACCAAAGGGTGAAAATTCACCCCTAAAAAATACCATGCTACAAAGAGACCTAGTGTGACCTAATGAGGGGTCAATTTAAATTTCAAATGTGATATATCTAATGAGATCATTGTCAAAAGTGTGATAGGTTATGTCAAGTGTGTTGACCAAGTTTAAGGTCAAATTGAAGGAAAAAGCATGAAATATGGTTTTGAGGTTTCTTGTGTGCATAAAATGAAGGGTTCTCAACGTGAGAAGGATTTTCATGTGCTAGTGGCATGTGAAACCTTTCCATGATATTATAATAAGTTCTTGAAATTTGAGTAAGGATCCTATCTCAAGTTTTCAAGCATTGGTTTCTGGATTAAGGGCCCAAGATTTATGAATGATCATTAAGATTGTAAGGTGGTCTTCACCCTCTATAAACCTTAATAATGATCTAATATGGAATATATTGATATAATGGATCATAATTAATTTTATTACCTATTTTTATTATTGAATCATGTACATTACCTAGGTACCTCCAAATGGAATTGTTCTAACATACGAGTGAGTGGATCCTACAGGAAAAACCATGTTTCTCAAAAATTTGGTATAGCCGGTAGAGTTGACTAATTCAAATTTATAAATGGATGGAGGTTAAATATTGAGACTTATATCTTATTCCCATGTTGGTTTATGATCAAGTTTTAACTTCAAATATGCTAAACTAATCATGGAAGTTAACCTATCGTTAAAAAACCTAATGAGGAAGATGTAGAGTAAAAATTTACTCTACGTTTCATTCTATTTTTTTAGTTACGCACTACAAAATTTTATTCCTAAATACTTTGATATGAGATGGTAGAGTTTTGAAACTGAGTGTAGGTGCTATTTTTCCTTTTGATTCATTTCATCTAAGTGTCAAAGTAAAGCAGAATCTGACAAGTGTCATCATCTGAGACACCTTTCATATTTTCTATAAGTTGGTCAGAATGTGCCACGTATCTCATAGTGACTCATTAGAATGTGCCAAGTGTCATCATCCATGATTTCATATTGGCACTTGTGTTTCATCTCTTTTTAGCAAAATGTTTAACAAGCTAAGTATCTGATAGGATCGAAACTCCCCAAAGCTCTAACACAACTTGTCAGATTTAAGAGCACACATGATTACCATTGTATAAGCAATTAAACATGCAGAAATACCAGAAGAACAAATAACTATCAATGAGAAAACACACAGAATATGAGAGGTAACACACAATTGTATTCAACTCATTACAAAGGAAATTACAATAAAGAGATCACACTCTTATTCCACCTCTATGAGGCTTCCTCCTCAAGGGCTCCAAGTAATCTTCCCACCTGAGTAATCTTCTCTCATAGGTCACAACACATAGCTAACACAAGCTATTATTCACCTCATTGTACATCTATACAATCGACTACAAACTGGTACTCCAAGTAGATCTCACCATAATCCTACTGATGTATTGTTGTCACCTTAGATCCTAGCCAACCGCCGATCTCATTCTGACCCTCGCATTCACACACCCCTGCAGACCAACCTAATCTTACTTATCACATATGTGGGGAATCCTACTTGATTCCATCATGGGAAGAACTCTCCAAGCTCCACACTTGGATTCTCTAAGTTCAACACTTAACAATATAGCCCATGAGTCTATTATATAGATCTCATGCATACACTAATTAGACTTACAGCTCAAGACTTCAAACTCATCTTTATCATGCAAACTCTATGTTCACTTAATTAACTATTCGTCAATAGCAGTTTTGTCTGCCACAGGTGACCGACGTCGGTCCCTACCTGTCTAGAGGTGACCAACACTGGCTAATCTCCTGCCGATGTTAGTTTCCCCTGCACTGTCCCCTAACTGACATCGGTTGTGGCCTGCCGATGCCGGTGACTATCATGCACAAAAAACCTCCCTATTTACCTAGGTGAAGCTTTTAGCTCCACACCCTAAAAATCTCCCACTTGGAGATAAAGAGCTACACCTGTACCCAAAACCAGTACTCTATCTAATCTGCATCCTAGCTTGTATTCCTCTTCAAGCTCCCACTTGAAGACAACCTACCACACTCCTTGTGGTGCTAACCTTGTGCCTGAATTTCTTCATTCTTAGCTTACCTTCTTTTTCCTTGCTATACTCCCACTCAAACAGCAACCCCTGTGAGTAACTTGTAATCAACAAACACTTAATAGATCTGGGCCATCTGTTAGTCAAACTCGCTCTGAGAACATCCAACCTTACTCTGATACCATTTGATAGGACCGAAACTCCCCAAAGCATTGACACAACTTGTCAGATTTAAGAGCACACATGATTACCATTGTATAAGCAATTAAACATGTGGAAATACTAGAAGAACAAATAACTATCAATGAGAAAACACACAGAATATGAGAGGCAACACGCAATTGTATTCAACTCATTACAAAGGAAATTACATTAAAGAGATCACACTCTTCTTCCACCTTTGTGAGGCTTCCTCCTCAAGGCCTCCAAGTAATCTTCCCACCTGAGTAATCTACTCTCATAGGTCACAACACATAGCTAACACAAGCTATTGTTCACCTCATTATACACCTGTACAATCGAGTACGAATCGGTACTCCAAGTAGATCTCACCATAATCCTGTTGATGTATTGCTATCACCTTGGATCCTGGCCAACCACCGATCTCATTCTGACCCTCACATTCACACACCCCTGTAGACCAACCTAATCTTACTTATCATATACAAGGGGAATCCTACTTGATTCCACCATGGGAAGAACTCTCCAAGCTCCACACTTGGATTCTCCAAGTTCAACATTTAACAATACAGCCCATGAGTCTATTATATAGATCTCATGCATACACTAATTAGACTTGCAGCTCAAGACTTTGAACTCATCTTTATCATGCAAACTCTACATTCACTTAATTGATTGTTCGTCAATAGCAGTTCTATCTACCACAAGCGAGTGACGTCGGTCCCTACCTGACTGGAGGTGACTGACACCGATCGATCTCTTGCCAATGCTAGTTTCCCCTACACTATCCCCTGATTGATGTCGGTTGTGGCCTGCTGATGCTGGTAACTATCATGCATAGAAAATCTCCCTGTTTGCCTAGGTGAAGCTTTTAGCTCCACACCCTAACAGTATCAGGATCAAGTGGAAAGCACTAAGTGGTAGTCATGAAAGGTTTCAATGTTGCTTTTCAAAAATTAATGGAAGATGCCACATACCCTAGCAAAAGAGAGTGGAAGCCACCATGTGTCACGATCTAAATTATTTTCATTTTGCTTTGCTGATATAGCAAAGACTGTGGTGGGTCCCAAGTTTTGTTTCTTAAGTAAGCAAAAGCCGCCAGGTGTCATTATCCATGTAAATGTGAAATGAGACCTAATTATTTCTATGGTATAAATAGAGTAAAGTGGAGACTGCCACATGTCATCTTCTGTAGGTTTCTAAAAGGGTAGCTACAAGCAATGGAGATCACCAAATAACCCCAGATAAGTAAAGCAAAAATTGCCATGTGTCCTTTAATAAAAGTAATAGAGATTAACACCTATCCTTATGTCCCTTTTAAAGTTACTTAGGTAATAAATGTTGTGGGTCTTATTTTCTTTTAAGCTATATAAGTTTCAAGGAAGCGGATAGTGACAAGTGTCAAAGGCAAAACATTCCTGAGCAAAGACACAAAAGAGTATAAATTATGTGGAAAGTGCCACGTGTCTTTGATGGGTGTTGCAGAACCTGCCAAGTGTTGTCCTTCGGTGTCTCTTAAAGTAATAAGAAGGTTTTCAAGAAAATGGCTAAGTGTTACTTAGCATTTTAGAGAAGGGAGCATCTTGAAATATGTTTCAGCCAATGAACTACTAGAAGATGAAGTGTTTCAGAATCTATCAAAGATCTTCTGTTAGACACTTCTAGTTCAGTTAGATTTCAGTTGGGTCATTAGATTGAGAATAAGTAGACAATTTAGAGTGAATCCAAGGCTATAAATAAGGGTGCATAGATCACTAGAATAATGATCAAAGACCATAAAGAATTTGGAGAGAGATTATTGTAAAGAGTTTAGACTTTCTAGAGCTATGACTAAGTAATATCATTTGCTTTTGTTCTATCTTCTTAAGTTGGAAGGTTTATGTAACTCTGTGTGTTTATGTGCCTCTTATGTGATTGGAGAATTAATGAGAAGATTGAATCCTATGCCCTTGTTGATATTTTTTGTGTCATTTGCAAAAGTAGTCTAGGCTGTATACTTTCTAGAGCTATGATTAGGAATGTCATTTGCTTTTGTTTCATTTTCTTGAGTTGAAAAGTTTATATAACTATACATGTTTTTGTGCCTCTTATGTGACTACAAAATTCAAATAAGAAGATTGAACCCTATGCCTTTGTTGACATTTCCTATATCACTGCAAAAGTAGTCTATGCTGTGAGCCTCTGTTTTTATTGTTTCCATCTTTTACATTGATCATGCACTTGTTTGCTCTTAAATGTAAATGAATCTTACATATAGTCTCACTATGCTCAGGATTAAGGTTGAATTACATTCTGGCACATCGCCATAGATTATATTTCCTTTCTTGCATTTGTGTTTCTGATTAAAATTCCTGTCCCTTTTCCTAGTATCTACTTAATATAGAGAAGAACCAACTTCTTAAAAATCTAGAGGTTTTTTTAAGTTGTAAGTCCCACATCTTGAAACTTCCCATTGTTGTTGATTAGAATCAAGTACAATTTTAAATCAACAATAGTTTTTGGCACACCCAGTGGGACCAATCTTTCAAGGAGTTAAAGAATTTTTGGTGTCTTCTTCAGCCAACCAGCCTTTGGAGGTTTTAATTTTATCAACACCAACGGTGACCCTAAGTTGAATCAGTCAATTAAGCAGGTTTGGTATCATCAAGAAATCACCATTCGGTATGTACAATTTCATTACTCAGAACTATGGGTCTTATGCTCCTTCATATATTTTTGATCAACCTAATCTCTTTACCAGTTGACTCATTTCCACCTTAAAAAAAGCACTATTGGGATATAAAAATAATGTAGTAGAGCTTAACACCAGAAGGGGATGTGGCCAATAAACCCCTTATCATGTCATCCATCAAGTAATAAATGCACTAAATTTGGTTAAGAGTGAATGGGATCCCATTGAAAGAGCCAATTGGCAAAGGCTTACAAATGAGATGTTGGATGTGTGTGGATTGATTGAATTTTTTGAAGAGAAGCTGATTATTCATGAGAGACGGCCTTACCAAGTCTATCAACCTGCATATCCACTACCACAAGTTTCATATCAGATGTACGTAGCCTCTTGCTCATGAGCCAAGTCAAACCTATCAAGGTTCTTTCTCCAATAATGTCGAATCTATGTTGGCAACAAGGGAAGTGGAATCTAAACCCTCACTTCCCCCTCAAGTCCCTCCACCCTTCCTCAAGAATCTTCTTTTTTTTCATCATAGCCTTCATGCACTCCCCACTTATATGATGATTCTTATGAGCTCCAAGAAAGACTCTTTCAAGAAAATCTAGCTAAGCAAATTGAGGAATTAGAGGCAAAGATGAGATTTCTCAGAGAAAGAGAGATAGCACTTTCAGACCTTAAAGAGGAGCCTATGCCAAAAAATACCTCTTCTACCAATCCTCAGATCTCTCAACATGATGTCCAAATTATGAGTTGGAAGAGGGAAAATCATGAACCAGCTAGGGATCTTGAAGAAGATAAAATTACTACCTCTTCCCAAAGGAAAAGTTCTGGTCATAAGGTCATGAGTTGGAAACAAACAATGGAATCATGGGGCAAAAAGGAGGAGAAAGGTTTTGCTCAAAGCCTTGAAGAGGTTGAGGCTGCTCTCACTCATGATGATGATCAAGCAAAAGATCCTACATTTGAACACACCTCATCTACATCCCTCCAAGATAGCTATCAAGCTACATCTGACATAGATGAAGTAATGTACAAATGGAAGTAAGAGAATCATTTGATTCTAGCTCAAGAATTATCTCCTCTTTCGCATATGTATAACCATTAGTCTTCTTCTTTATCCCTTTTCAAAGAGGAATATATTTTGGAGGAAGCAAGTAAAGAGGAGTATACTTAGTTCATGGCTAGTCAAGAAGATTTCATGAGTACAGAAGAGGAGGAAATCACCATAGGTACATTCTTTAATGAACAAGAGTACAAGTCACAAGCTTTTACCTAAATCTTTGATGAGGAAGAGATCATTTCTAAATTTCTTCTCACTTTACAAGAAGATATGGAAGAGCATGGACACTTCCTTGATAAAGTCATTGGGGCAGGTTACACTAATCTTCAAAGAGGCCATGAGCTAGCGAGATGCGGAGAAGACAGCATTGAGACTCAAATAACTATGCAGAGGGGATGCAAGATTTCAGACTTATCCTTTCAACAGGTTGAAGTCATCAAGGAGGATGATCATGCAATGGAACTCGAGCATGAGGCAGAAAGAGATAATTCAAAAAATGATGTATGTCAAGAGACACAAGGTGAAGAGACAACATACATTGATTTCTTGATGAGACACGATAGTATGAAGAACTAGCATTCAATAAGTTTTAAACAACAAGAAGAGTATGTATATGTTGCAGACATGTTTGAATTTGATTCACTCAAATGCAGGCCAATCAAGGTGGCAAGCAAGATGACCAAGTCACCAGAGCTCCATCCCATTCAGCCATTTGTCTAGCACCATAAGTCTTCTCACCATGAAGGAAACTTCAAAAATTTTCCTTTTGATCCAAGAGGAGGCAAATATACCTGGTTAGCTATATATAGTAGTTTGCTTTCAGTTTTGTTGCTCTATTTTCCCATTTTTTCTTTCCCACTCTCTCTTTTAAATAAGTGTTCTTTGAGCATGTGGCTATGGCTCAGACTCTTTTCAAAATTTTCAAGACTCTCGACACATTAAGTCTCTCTCAAATCTCCATAATTCCCTAGATGTGTCTGATTTGTCAGTGCCAAGAGTAGAAGCTATTTTGATCCAACTTGAATTCTAATTGAAGGTTGTAGTTCATATTTTGTAGAGTTTTCACACAAGGACATCATTAACCTTGATTTAGCTTTCCAGGAGTTGGAAAATAATTAGAGGCTATTTGATACTGAATGGTCTATTTATTAGATGGCCTTACTGAAGTTGTGATTGTTGCCACATTATTATAGTGGGAATTTATAGTTTCTTTTTTAGTAGGCTCAAAAGTCCTTGAGGTCACCAATAACTATAGATTAAAAATTTACTCTATGTTTCATTCTATTTGTTTAGTTGTGTGCTACAAAATTTTATTATTGCATATTTTGATATGAGATGGTAGAGTTTTGAAATAGAGCACAGGTGTTATTTTTCCTTTTGATTCATTTCATCTAAGTGTCAAAGTAAAGCAGAAGCTAACAACTGTCATCATCTGAGACACCTTTCATATTTTCTATGAGTTGGTCAAAATGTGCCATGTATCTCATAGTGACTCAGTAAAATGTGCCAAGTGTCATCATCCATAGTTTCATATCGGCACCTGCATTTCATCTCCTTTTAGCAAAAAGTTTAACAAGATAAGTATCAGGATCAAGTGAAAAGTGCCAAGTGGCAGTCACAGAAGGTCTCAATGTTGTTTTTATAAAAGCAACAGAAGATGCCATATACCCTATCAAAAGAGAGTGCAAGCCACCACGTGTCATGATCCAAATTATTTTCATTTTGCTTCGCTGATATAGCAGAGACTATGGTGGGTCCCAAGTTTTGTTTCTTAAGTGAAAGCTGCCAGGTGTCTCTATCCATGTAAATGTGAAATGAGACCAAGTTGTTTCTATGGTATAAATAGAGTAAAGTGAATACCACCACGTGTCATCTTTTGCAGGTTTCTAAAAGGGTAGTTACAAGCAGTGAAGATCACCATGTAACCCTAGATAAGTAAAGTGGAGATTGCCATGTGTCCTTAAATAAAAGAAGTGGAGATTGACACCTGTCCCTATGTCCCTTTTAAAGTTACTTAGGTAAGAAATGTTGTGGGTCTTATTTTCTTTTAAGCTATAGAAGTTTCAAGGAAGTGGATAGTGACAAGTGTCAAAGGTGGAACATTCATGAGCAAAGACACAAAAGAGTATAAATTATGTGGAAAGTGTCACGTGTCTTTGATGGGTGCTACGGAACTTGCCAAGTGTTGTTCTCCAGTGTCTCCTAAAGTAATAAAAAGTTTTTCAAGAAAATGGCTAAGTGTTACTTAGAGTTTAAGAGAAGGGAGTATCCTACAATATGTTTCAACCAATGAACTGCCAAAAGATGAAGCATTTCAGGATCCATAAAATATCTTCTGTTAGACACTTCTAGTTTGGTTTGATTTCAGTTAGGCCATTAGATTGAGAACAAGCAGACATTCTAGAGTGAATCCAAGGCTATAAATAAGGGTGCAGAGATCACCAAAATAATGATCAAAGACCATAAAGAATTTGGAGAGAGATTATTGTAAAGAGTTTAGACTTTCTAGAGCTGTGACTAAGTAATATCATTTGATTTTGTTTTATCTTTTTAAGTTGGAAGGTTTATGTAACTGTGTGTGTGTTTCTGTGCCTCTTATGTGACTGGAGAATTAATGAGAAGATTGAATCCTATGCCTTTCTTGATATTTTCTGTGTCATTTGCAAAAGTAGTCTAGGCTGTAGACTTTCTAGAGCTGTGATTAGGAATGTCATTTTATTTTGTCTCATTTTCTTGAGTTGAAAAGTTTATATAACTGTATGTGCTTTTGCACCTCTTATGTGACTAGATAATTCAAATAAAAAGATTGAACCCTATGCCTTTGTTGACATTTTCTATATCACTGCAAAAGTAGTATATGCTATGAGCCTCTATTTTTATTATTTCCATCTTTTACATTGATCGTGTACTTGTTTTCTCTTAAATGTAAATGAATCTTAAATATAGTCTCATTGTGCTTAGGATTAAGGTTGAATTACATTCAGGTGTATCACCATATATTAGATTTCCTTTCTTGCATTTGTGTTTCTGATTAAAATTCCTATCCCTTTTCCCAATATCTACTTAATATAGAGAACTAGCTTCCTAAAAATCTAGAGGTTGTTTCAAGTTGCAAGCCCCACATCTTGAAACTTCCCATTGTTGTTGATTAGAATCAAACACAATTTTAAATCATCAATAGAAGACAATGATAAAAAATAGGCAAAAGTAAAAATGAGATTAGGGATATGTTACCATGGATTAGGGATGGATCCATTTGCACTAGTTTTTTAAATACCTATATCACATATGCATATTGAATATAATATTTTGAAATGATTGTATATAGTAGAAATTTGCTCTTAAACTTACTTGTCTAACATAATGAGGTTTGTGTATAGTGAAGCCATGAGATTGGTCTGTAAGATCAATATTATTACTAGACATTATAATATATTTATTTTAATATATTATAATAATAGTTTGGGATCATATAATTTCATTAAAAATTCACAAAATTATTCATACAGGTTTTTTAAGTCATTGTTTTTATGACTATATTTTGAAGTTTTTGATAGTTCTGAGTGTTCATGTTGCAAGAGTGAGTTAGAGGATTTAAGCCTTATGTTTTAGTGTTTCAAAAACATGGTGATGAATCTCAATTTATGTATTTTATATCCATATGATTTAATGTTATGTTTTTTTGATCAAATTGATTATGTTCTTCATTTTTGGTTACTAGGCATTTTGGTAGTAAGAAGGCCTAATTGTGAGTAGGCTTAATGGTGTGGTTCAAGGAGTGAAATGAGATAAATGGTGTTGGGAAAATAATATGAGAATATAAGGAGTATAATTTAATTAATTATAAAGTTTTTCATCCATTTATGAATGCTCTAATTATTCTAATATGGCTAACGTGAAACGTGTGCTGTGAGAAGGCCTATTTGAATTAGGTCTCCTTTAGCCTAATTGTGGTTTTGGTCCTTATGAGTGGTATCCAATGTTTTTAGTGGTTTTTTATCCTATTAAAATTGTATTTTGATATATTATAAGGTTTATCCAATAATTTATAGGTTTATGGCTGACCAAGGTATGTGAAAGTAAGAGTTAAGTATAAGAAGAAGGTCTAATAGGCCTATTTTGACTACTCAGAATATTGAGGGTATGGATGAATGAAATAGAAGTTTGGAAACCTGATATATGAATTTAATACCATAATATATGTGTGTTTAATATTTCAATAATTTCCAAAAGTGATTTTATAGATGATGATCAAGGTCATATGATCCAAATCTATCAAGAAGAGGGCTAGTTGAGTGAAGAGGCATAATAGGTTGTTTGAGAGAGACAAAAGAGTGTGAAGAGAAAAAGAAGGTGATCATCATTAGTTGAGTGAAAAATATGTGTCTAAATGCCGCCTTATAATTTGGTGTTTGACTAGTGAGGACTTAGTGTTCTTTATGCATTTGGTGTCTCAATAAATATTTATTCATTACTTATAGTACTATATTATAATATGTGTTTCAATTAGTTTTATCCCCCATGAGGGCTTCCCACATATCTCTTATGTTCATATGTTTTATACTTATATGGATGCTTGTTTATGCATTGGTTGATGTATGTATTTGAATGAATGTTTCATGAACGATAAGTTAAATTTAATTATTATTTTAAGGGAAATAATTAATCCCCCCACTCTATGTGGTTATGCTTTAAAAAACTAGTATCAAGATAGGTTCCTTATACAGGCCTAACAACCTAAGGGATATATTTGAATCACATGTATGGATTGTGATAATGAAAGTGTTTATTGTAATTGTAATGAAGATATAACGATAGTAATTGAAGCAAATTTTAAATGTTGTTAAAAAGATAAAAATCATATGGAATAATTAACCTAGCTTAGAATGAAAGTAAAGTATTTAGAGGCACAATTAGATTAAGATATAATCAAGATGAAGACATATCAAAAATTTGAGGAGAGTACTAGAAAGCTTAACAATATTTTTAATAGTCAAAGGTCCTCTCATGATAAGATAGGTCTTGATTTAAAAGAAGAAAAAAAGGAGTTCAAGGAGAGTTAATTTCCAAAATTCAATTATCTATCAAGGATTGATAATGCTAGTAGAATAAATACCTATGTATAAGTGGTCAAGTTTTAAATCACTCATCAAAAATACAACAAAGGCTTTATTTTGTCAAAATATATCAAAGATAAATGAGGTTAGATATTCAATGTATGTGGATTATTTAAATGGTTATTATTTATCATATGGTCAGTTTGGATATGGAGCTGTAGACTATATATGGAGAAGTATAATCATATGTTATAAATGAAACCAAAGAGGACATATTGTAATATATTATAAGATAAGACCTATAAGTAATACCAATCAAGTTAAGAAGATATGTAGTCAAGGCACTAAATAATTGATCAATAAAGCATATCCTATTAGTAAGATGAAATAGAAACAAGAATCTAGAGGAGAAGAATATGTGATATCTCAAACTAATTTTCATGTTCCAAATGAATATTTGAAGTGGTACATAGATAGTGTTTGATCAAGTCACATGATAGGAGATAAGATAAAATTCATCACTTTGAATAAAAATGTCATAGAATTAGTGAGGTTTGGAGATAACACATATGTTAAAATAGTTGGAAAAGGTGCTTTGAGCTTGGAAAATGGGAAGACCAAGATATAAAATGTATTATATGCACATGGCTTCAAACACAACTTATTGAGTGTAAGTCAAATCTGAACCCAAGGACATACCATAACTTTTCATGACAAAGGATGTGAGATAACAAGAGAGAAATCAGGTAGGTTGATTGCCAAAACCAAGATAACTAAGAAAATTTTATATGTATTAAATGAGATAACAAAATATAAGTTCTTCATGATTAATGTATATGAAATTTAGATATGGAATAGGAGGTTAGTACAATTTGGTTAAGATTAGCTACAAGGGGTTCATGAAGAACATGCCCAAAATTTACAAACCAATAGATGCTCTTTGCAAGGAAATTCAACATGGTAAGTAGAATAGGTGGAGATTCAAGTCTAAATAATAATCTACTACTATAATTTTAGGACTAATTAATATTAATATATGTGTTCTTATAAGGATTTAAAGCATTTAAGGTGACAGCTACTTCACGTTGCTTATAGATGACTTCACAAGAATGACTTGCGTATCATTATTGAAAGAAAAGTCGGAAGATATAGGTAAGTCAGAAAATTTTAAGGATTTAGTTGAAAATAATATGAATGTGAAGATCAAGTGTAGGAGGAGAGTTTTGGTCAAAAGAGTTTGATGAGTTTTGTGAGGTCAACATAATAACAAGATAGTTCTCAGCTACTAGAACACCTCAATAGAATGGGGTAGTTGAAAGAAAGAATAGAATAGTTAAATAAATGATGATTACCATTTTTAATGCGTCAAAGTTATCTGATAGATACTAGAGAGAAGTAGTGGGTACTATAATTTACACTTTGAATAGAGGACAAATTAAGATCAATGGTGATAAGACTTTATATGAAATGTGGAATGGAAAATCTGCTAGTGTTGAATATATTAAGGTGTTTGGAAGTAAGTGTTATATCAAGAGATATGAAAAGGACTTAGGAAAGTTTGAATCAAGGTCTAATGAAGGTATTTTCTTAGTAAATTCATCATTTACTATTTTCCATAGATGTTATAACAAGAGGTTGTAAAAGATAGTGGAGAGCACAAATATGAAGATTGATGAGACAAATAAATCATATTATCAGTCAAATAATAATGAAGGAACAATAGAGATAGATGAGAATGAACAATAAATTTAGGAGATAAAGGAATCAAAATGTCCTTCTAGGTAGATTGAAAAGGATCATCCTAAATCTTAGATCATTGGCGACAAGAATGTAGGTATATAAATAAGAAGAATAATGGTGAGTAATGTTAATCAAGGTAGTACTACCTTACCAACTAAATTTAAAACTAAAATATATGTATAATAAAGTGAATATAGGTTTTGGATAGATTACATGAATTAGGAGTTAAATAAAATTGATAAGAATGAGACTTAGGAGTTAGTACCTAGGCCTAAAGATAAAAATATCATTGATACAAAATGGGTGTTCAAAAATAAGTTGAATGAAAATGGAGAAGTCAAAAAAAATAAGGCTATACTAATATGCAAGGGATATGATCAAGTAGAAGGAGTCAAATTTGAGTAAACCTTTGCTCTAATATCAAGGTTAGACGCTATTAGGCTATTTATAGCCTATGCAAGTTTCAAAGGCTTTATAAATATACCAGATGGATGTCAAGTCAACTTTCCTAAATGGGAACTTTGAGGAAGAAGTATACATTGAGAAACCTAACGGTTTCCTATTGATTGATAAAAAAGACTATGTTTTAAAGTTTAAGAAAGTTCTCTATGGTCTAAAAAAATCCCCTAGATCTTGGTATGCTAGACTAGATAAGTATATTATGGACTAAGGTTTCAAGAGAGGAGTTATAGATAGTAACTTGTATATCAAAACTGAAAATGACCATCAATTGATAGTGGTGGTTTATGTGGATAATGTCATCTTTGGTGGAAATAGTGAGAACATGACCAAGTCCTTTTTTAGAGGTGATGAACTCATAATTTGACATGTCTATGCTTGGAGAACTATTCTTCTTTCTTGGGATTCAAATTAGTCAATCTAATAAAAGTATATTCATTTCACAAGTCAAATATATAAAAGAGATGTTAAACAAGTTTTAAATGGAATATTTCAAGGATGTAAGTACACATATGGTTACAAAATGTAAGATAATCTAGGAGGATAAATCATCAAGAGTCGATCATACAAAATACAGTTGAATGATTAGGAGTTTATTGTATACTACTACCTCTAGACCTGATATCATGCAAGTAGTAGGTCTTGTGTGAAGATTTCAAGTATATCCTAAGTAAATTCATCTAAAAAAAATCAAAATGATACTCATCTATTTAAAGGTAACTATGGAATATGGATTTTGGTACCCAATGAGCAATAAGTTTGATCTAATAGCCTATATAGATGCAGATTGGGATGGGAGTCTAGATGATAGAAAAAGAACTAGTGGAGGAGCCTTCTTCTTAAAAGAGTGACTAGTTTTATGGATAAGTAAGAAGTAACCATGAATGGATTTATCTACTTATGAGGCTGAGTACATTGCAGTAGCTTCATTTTGCACTCAAGTGTTGTGAATAAGACAAGACTTAAGAAACTATAAAGTGGAGTTTGATGAATCTAGTCCTATTTTCTGTGATATACTAGTGCCATAAGTGCTTCAAATAATATTGTCATGTATTAAAGTAACAAGTATATTCCTATCAAGTATCATTTCTTAAGAGAAAAAGTAAGTGAATAAAGTATTAATCTTGAATTTGTGTCTACCAATAATCAGATTATAGATATCTTTGCTAAGCCTCTAACAAAGGTTAATTTTGAACATCTAAGACATGAATTGGGTATAATTCCTACTCCTAGTAGTAACTAATAAATTTAAGTGATTATGTGGAGCTAATAATGAGGTGTTTTAGGTCCAAGAGTAAGAAAGAAGTTTACAAGTTGTAAGGTCAAAGGGGGAGTCATATAAGTTTCTCAAGAAGAAGATGTTTGAGGTATGCTTTGAGATAGGGGAAACTTGTTGATATGATATTTTATTCCTGTCTATTGATTTTTATTGTAGGTATTACTTTGTCATTAATGTCAAATGGGGAGATTGATTTGTATGGGGGAGATGTATCCTAATGAGAAAATTTTCTTTGAATGGTTACCATCAAGAGGGAGATTTTTGAGAATGTATTCTAAGATATTCATGGAGTTGTCATTGATTTCATGAAAGTGTCATTGATGTCATTATGAGTTATCTTTGATGTTATTGAGGTTGAATTTATTAGTCATATACTTGAGAAACCTAGTGTGAAGGTATAGGCTTGGTTGCATGATTAGGTGAGTAGTATGAAGCTTATGAGAAGAATATTGGTAGTGTGTGCGCACAGTATGAGGTTTTATGACATGAGTATGAGGTGTTTAGAGTAGTGAAATCAGTTTCATGGTATGTTCAAGGTCTAAGTTTCACTAGAAGTTCAAGGCCTAATGTGCAAAAATATCTAGTGTGGATTAATGAGGACCCAAGTTCAATTTCCAAGGTGATAGAGCTCATGAGAGTATTTTAAAAAGTGTGATATATTGTGTCAAGTGTTTTTACCAAGTATGAGGTCAAATTCTAAATGATAAATCATGAAATGTGTTTTTAAGGTTTCATGTGTACACAAAATGAAGGGTTCTCAACCTGAGAAGGACTTTCATGTGTTCATTGGCACATGCAACCTTTTAATGAGATCCTATAATAAGTTCATGGAAGTTTGGGAAGGATCCTAGTTCAAATTCCTAAGAATTTATTTCTTGATCAAGGTCCCAAGCTTTATGAATGATCATTGAGACTATAAGGTGGTATTAACCCTCTCTAAAACCCTAATAATGACTTGATATAGAAGATATTGATATATATGGATAATAATGAATTGGATGACATATTTTTATGATTACATAATTTATATGAATCTCCTAGGTACCTCCAAGTGGCATTGGTCTAACAAAAGAGTGAGTGGACCCTATAGGAAAAGTCATGTTTCTCAAAAATTTATTATAATAGGTAGAATTGACATAGTAAAAGATGTTAAGTGGATGGAAGTTTAATCTCAAGAATTATATATTATTCCCATAGTGTTTTTTGATAATTTTTTAGACTTAAAATATTCTTAACTAATCATGGAAGTTGACTTATCACTAAAAGACCTAGTGAGGTAAACAATGAGAAAAACTAGGCAAAAGAAAAAATGAGATTAGGGATATGTTGGCATGGATTAGGGATGGATACATTTACACTGGGTTTTTTTTCAATACTTATAACACATATCCATAGTAAATATAATATTTGTAAATTATTTTATATGGTATAAAGATGCTCCTAAATCGACTTATCTAACATAGTGAGGTCTATGTACAGTGACGCCATGAGATTGGTCTGTAAGACCTATATTGTTATTGGAAATTATAATGTATTTATTTTAGGATATCACTAGAATATTTTTGGATCTTATAAATTCCTTTTAATTTCATAAAATTTTTCATATAGGTGTTCTAAATCATTATTTTTATGTCTATGTTTTGAAGTTTTTGATAGTTCTAAGTGGTCATGTTGCAAGACTGAGTTAGAGGATTTAATCCATATGTTGTAGTGTTTTAATCACATGGTGATGACTCTTATGTCATGTAATTTATATCCATGTGATTTAATGTTTTTTTTTTGATAAAATTATTGTGTACTTCAATTTTCGTTGTCAAACTTTCTGGTAGTAAGAAGGCCTAATTATGAGTAGGCCTAATGGTGTGGTTCAAGGAGTGAAATAATCTAAATGGTGTTGAGGACCTAAGATGATCTTATCATGGGTATAATTAAATTTTGCTTGAAGTGTTTCATCCATTTATGAAATCTCAAATTATTCTAAGGTGGTCAAGGTGAAACATGTGCTTTGAGAAGACCTAATTGCATTAGATCTCCTTTAGGCCTAAATGTGGTTTTGGTCCTTATGAGTGGTGGCCGACCTATGTAGTGGTTTTTTCTCCTATAATTTTTTTTATATATCTCCAAGGGTGATCCAAGTATAGATATTTTTATGTCTGACTAAGGTATGTGAAAGTAAAAGTCAAGTATAAGAAGAAGGTCTAAT
Source organism: Torreya grandis (assembly GCA_037957365.1). NCBI lineage: Eukaryota > Viridiplantae > Streptophyta > Pinopsida > Cupressales > Taxaceae > Torreya > Torreya grandis. The sequence continues at coordinate 399,156 of JARHVA010005951.1, forward strand.
AGGCCTATTGTGACTAATCAGAATATTGAGGGTATGAACGAATGAAATGGAAGTTTGGAAACATAGTAGAAGGATTTAAAACCATAAAATATGTTTTTTTAATATTTCATGAAGTTATAATAGTGATTATATAGATGATTATCAATGCTATATGATCTAAATCTGTTAAGAAGAGGGCTAGTTGAGCAAAAAAGCCTAATAGGTTGTTTGAGAGATATAGAAGAGTGTGAAGATAAAAATAAGATGATCATCATAATTTAAGTGATAAATAGGTGTCCAAATTTGATCATATGTTCTATGAGGATGACTTTGGTGTTGAGTCATTTAAGGGAGTTGGTACCTCCTTACAAGTTGGTGCTTGTTAAAGGCCTAGTTGAGTTGGTGTTTGATTAGTGAGAGATTAGTGTTCCTTGTGGGGTTGGTGTCTCACTAAATATTTATTTAGTGATTATAAGAATATATTCCAATCTATGTTTTAGTGGGTGTTATCCCCATGAGGGTTTCTCACGTATCTCTTGTATTCATATATTGTATACTTATGTAGATGCTTGTTTATGCATTGGTTGATGTATGTATTTGTATGAATGATAAGTGAAATTGAATGATTATTTTAAGGGTAATGATTCACCTCCCCTAGTCTCAATGGTTGTTCTTCCAACAAATGGTATCAAATAAAGTTCCTTATGTAAGCCTAACAACCTAAGGGAGATCTTTGAAGCATAGGTATGGATTGTGATAATGAAAGTGTTTATTATGATTGTAATGAAGATCTGTCCACAATCAATGAAACAACTTGTAAAAAAGAGAAATATCATATGGAATAATGCACCCATCTTAGGATGAAATTAAATTTTTTAGAGGCACAAGTAGAGAAAGATACGATCAAGATGAAGACATATCATAAATTTTAGGAGAGTACTATAAAGCTTAACAATATGTTGAATAGTCAAAGTTTCTCTCATGATAAGATAAGTTTTGGTTTCAAAGAAGACCAAAAGGAGTTCAAGGAGAGCCAATTTCCAAAATTCAATGATCTATCAAGGAGTGATAATGCTAGTAGAATAAATACCTATGTAGAAGTGGTCATGCTTGAAATCAATCATCAACAAGCCAAGAAAGGTTTTGTTCTATTAGAAGATATCAAAGGCAAAGGTGTATCATCCAATGATCATCAAAATAAAAATGAGGTTAGATAGTCAAAATATGTGGAGTCTTTCAATGGTTATTGTTTCTCATATGGTCAATTTAGACATAGAGCTATAAACTATAGATGGAGAAGCAGAATCTTGTGTTATAACTACAACTAAAGGGGACATATTACAATAGATTATAAGATAATACCTATGAGGAAGACCAATCAATTTAATAAGATATGTATTCATGGCACTAAAGAATGTATAAATAAATTAGATATTATGGGTAAGATGAAGGAGAAGTAGGAATCTAGAGGAGAAGAATTTATGGTAGCTCAAACTACATTTCATACTCAGAATGAAGCTTTGAAGTGGTACATAGAAAATTTCTGATCAAGTCACATGATAGTAAATAATAGAAATTTCATCACTTTAAAAAAAATGTCATAGGATTAGTGAGGTTTGGAGATAACACATATACTAATATAGTTGGCAAAGGTGTCTTGAGATTGGATAATGGGAAGACCAAGACAAAAAATATATTGTATTTAGATGGCTTAAAACAAAAATTATTGAGTGTAAGTCAAATGTGCACCCAGGGACATACCATAAATTTTCATTACAAAGGTTGTGAGATAAGGAGAGAAAACTACGTTAGGTTTATTTCCAAAGCCAAGAGAAATGAGAACAATTTATATGTATTAAATGAGATCATAAAAGAGATGTTCTTCATGAGCAAGGTAGATGAAATTTGGCTTTGGCATAGGAGGTTAGGTCATATAAAATTTGAAAATATATTCAAGATAAGATCCAATGGGTCTGTGAATAACATACCCAAAATTTCAAAACTTGTAGATGGCATTTGTAAGGCATGTCAACATGGTAAGAGGACTAGGATGAGATTCAAGTCTAAAGATGTTAGAACACAACTATCTACTAAGAGGGTGTGTGAATAAATATATTGATTAAAATTAGTCCTATAATACTTTTAATGCAAATTAAAAAGTATATGTGGAGATCACACACACAAAAATAGACATAAAACTTGATGTGCGTGGAAAACCCAATATGGGAAAAAACATGATGATAATAGATGTTAGAATCTACTATTCTAATCCATCCTCCAAATCAAAACCTCACTAGTTATAATGTTTAATGGCACCAACCCAAAGGAGATAGCAATCCCCTGATTTAAGAGCCCATACTCTCAAGAAGCATCTACTCCCTAACTAAGATCAACTTAGATCTTATTAAGGCACCTACCAATTAGATCAAATATGGAGATACAACTCAAAATTAAAAAATTGATTTAAAAAATGAATCCAATTCTATGTTATTGACCTATTTTATAACTGCTCATACTATGCACTTCTTCTCTCTTCCTCTCTTCCTCTCTACCTCTCTACCCCTCAATTCAAATTAATTCCACACTTAGTGATATATATATATATATATATATATATATATATATATATATATATATATATATATATGCATTAGATCTAGCTCTCACATCTTCTCTATGTACACACTTGGTCATTAACACATCACACTCCATTTTCGGACTCAATTCATATTTATTTAATGATAGGTCCTACTTCTTGAATTCACACTCCAGCACCATAATTCTCTTTTACTATATTTAGCATATATCATGCTCTAGTTTTTATGTATATGCCATATAAAACAATTTTTATCGATCACAACAATTTATATCATTTTTTATGTTGTAAAATTTAGTTTACCTATATATTCCATCACTTGACCATTGAGATGAACATATCTTTAAATAATGACAATTGATCTTAAGTTTAACTCCATGATCTAATGATCATCATTTAATTATCTCAACTTTGAAATGCAACCGTTAGATTAGACTCTAACAGTCTCACATGCTCTATTAGATATTTATGAAATTCTAAACTTTAACATTTAAAATTTAAAATGTATCTATTGATATCTAATTTGATCTCTTATGTGTCATTAGATCTCCAAAAGTAGCACAAACTTTACCTCTATTTATCATTAAAAATTGAGCACTTGATCTCATCTCACTACTTCATAATACTTTGGAACACATATGCACCATTGATCTCCTCAAAGTAGCTTGGTCTTTAACTTGATAAACATTAGATACTTCAACCTCTTTGACTCCATGTGTTCTTTTTATCTTCGTTACATGACCACATGCTCTCAGAATCCTCTGATAGATTAATATGCTCATTGAATCTCTATCTAACAAGCTTCCATAAATTTGACACATGTCACTAGCATATTCACTCTCAGGTACCTTTAACATATTGAATTCAATAGGCATATTTATATCTACATCATGTGATTAAGTGATAACTATTGATCAAGATTAGACAAATCTTAAGTTGAGGACTTAAGAAATATTAAAGTCTTTGATCACTGCTCCAAGCTAGTAATCCTTAGGTCAAAGGGGTTCATTACATAACAATGAGGAAGGCTTAAGTTATAAATTAAGTGACCAATTCCTGCCTATATCTAGTCAACATAAAAATAGAAATTCCTATGAATGCCATGACCAAAAGCCATAGGGTTTTACTAAAAAACCCTAGTAGTGGATGAGAGCAAAGATAAATCATTTTTGAGCTCATATCTCTTCATTTGAACCTATGGACCATATATATGAGATGCACTTGAAAAACCCATAACACATCTTCTATTAATTTCTTTTCAAACATTTGAAAATAATCTCTATAAAATCATGACAACTTATATGACAATATTATAACTTGTGAAATTATAAAACATGTTCTTCTCTCCATCAATCTTGTCTGTGACTGATCCTTTGACATCAATGACATCTATAGTGCCTTCAATATCTATTTTGACATAAATGACAATCATATTGTAAAAAATATCCCCCTTTGTCATTGATGTAAAAATAAATACTTTGATTTTGTAATACATGCTCTGCTCCTTCTCTGACATTGACTGTACTTGTGGTGCTTGCATTGGATTCTAATGAATGTGAGCTGAAGCTATTCATACCAAACTTTTTCCCCCTTAGGAAATGGAACACTTGAAAAAAATCAACTTGGACACATGATCTACTCCTTATTTTATAGACATAAAGCTTTTATAGAGAACATTTGCACTTTTTTCCCCCTTTGACATCAATGGCAAAGGGACTCCAACTTTCTCATAATTTGTCCAAAATTTTGTCCCCCTTTATCAGATAAAAGAGTTTATCCAAGAATATACAACCATAAACTCATTATAAATTTGTAAAAATATACATCCTAAGTTGCCTTTTCTTTCTTCTTCAAGGGATGAACAAATATTTTTTGATCTTCCCCCTAGACTCATGCCCTATTACTATAATCTAGTGATGTGATGTAAGAGTTACCACTCCCAATTTTTATCTTAGATACTCAAAGTGTTCATTGGGAAGAGGTTTGGTGAATATGTCTATAATTTGATCCTATTTCAGCACATATATCATTGTGACCTCTTGATATGAAACATTTTCTCTTAAGACTTGATTGATATATGCTTAGTTCTGGAGTGCATCACTAGATTCTTTCATATGTTAATAATACTTGAATTATCACAAAGAATAGAGATAGGTGATTTTTATTATACCTTGAAGTCTTTGAGTGTTTTATTCATCCATAATACTTTAGTTTAGCATGCCACTACTGCAACATACTTTTCTTCTATTGTAATAAGAGTAACTAACTCTTACTTTTTGCTTAGCCATGAAACAAGTTTGTTTCCAAGGAAAAATGTACCACCACTAGTGTTTCTTCTATAATCCATACTTCCTACCCAATCAGCATTTGTACATACTATCAAACTGAAATATTCATATTTAGAATACCATAGGACATATTCGATTGTACTCTTGATATATCTAAAAATTATTTTCATTGTATTGACATGTGATTCATTAGGAGCAACTTGAAATATTGCAACCATGCACACTACTTTCATGATATCACGTCTTGATGCAATTAGGTATAACAAGATACCTATCATTGATCTATAAAATTTTTGATTTACATCAAGGGATTCATCCTTTTTGCTCAACTTACATCTAGTTATCATGGGAGTACTTATTAGTTTGTTGTCTTCTATTACAAACTTCTTGAACATTTATTTAGCATACTTGGTTTGGGATATAAATATCCCTTCATTAGTTTATGCTATTTTTAGACCAAGGAAGAAAGAAATTTCTCCAAGCATAGACATATCAAACTCATTTTTCATTTGAGTAGTAAATTCTTTGCACATTATGTTATTTTTACCACAAAAAATAATATCATCTACATATACAACAATAATTAACATATACTTACCTTTTGATTTGAAATACAGATTAATATCTACACATCCTTTATTGAATCCTTATTGTTTTAGGTACTACTCTAATCTTGAATACCATGCTCTTGGTGCTTGTTTTAGACCATATAAATCTTTCATTAGTCTATAAACATAATCTTCTTCTTCTTCTTCTAATAGTTGAAAACCTTCAGGTTGTTCTATATAGACTTCCTCTTCTAGGTTCCCATTCAAGAAAGTAGACTTAGCATCCATTTTATACACTTTTAATTTATTATAAAAAGATAATGCTAGCAACATTCTTATGGATTCCAATCTAGCAACTAGAGCAAATTGTTTTAGTGTTTTAGGAGATTAGATGTTTAATTCCTAAGTAATAAAGTTCTAGAATGATAGGGAAAATCTAATCTAACGTGAAAAATTATGGATTTTATCTAATAATTATACAAGACAAATAATAATTAACTTAACTAGATTTGTGTTGAAATAGGATATTTTGAGTCTAAAAATTAATGAGAAAGACTAGGATAGTGTCTGAATTTTGTCTCTATTCTCTATTTCTTGATTGGATAGAAGTACTAAAAATAAGACACCCTAGTGGACAGTGTTATATTTCTTTCCTATAACTATTATCCTAAGGCTAAAATATTTTTGGGTTTTATCCATATACTTAGTATGACCCTTTGTACCAAATTTTAGGTCTTAAAAGTCAACAGAGCTCATTATAGGTCTATTTCAATCTTTAGTACCTATATTAGTCTACAAACATGGAAATAACAAATAGAATCAAAGAAAATGGGGAAAAATAGGTTTTGGAAAGAATGATCACATAATAAAGAAACCTTACTATTATGATTGCTTCCTACATTAACCCTCAAGCTAGGGTCTCAGATCTAATGTAGTTTTCCCTTAGAGAACATGCATAATCAACACACATGATAGATTCAAGAATGAATTTTTCCTAGGTCTTACCTTGATCAAGCATGTAAGTCTATGTATGATGTAGAGAAGCTGAGCTATACTATTGACTAATTTTTATTATGTCTAATATGCCAAAGTAGTAAGTGCTAGCTATAAAATGACTTATGTATTCCTTTATATAAGAGACTCATTATTTCAAATTTGGAAGCTTTATTTGCATTTGGCCAACATTAGGAAACTTAGGAATGAAGAGAATAAAAGGGGTAAGACTCATAGTATGGAAGAAATTGACCATTGGGACCAAATTACACATAGACAAAAGTGTCAAAAATTGGACACCCTAGGTTTCATTGTTGTAATCTTATTTAGGTGTTATTGTATAGGGGGTAGGGACCTGGAGGGATGGGTCTACACCTAAAATGTGTACCTAGGTCTAAAAGGGTTAAGTATTGAAAGATACAAATGTATAGGGATAAGAAAAATGATGTCTAGGGAAAGTAGTAAGACCAAGACAAGTCAAATAAAATGACATGTCTAAATGTGAATAAAAGCTCATATTCTCTAGTTAGAGTCTCCTCTGAAAGGATTGTGAAAAGACATAATATGTGTGTTTGCTTGACCAACTTAGGGTGTATACATCTTCCCCCCTTTTAATCTAGTGATGTAATGAAATCAAGTACTATATTAAAATAAAGAAATAAGATGCATAGCTAAACTTACATGTGTGAAGATAAGTGTGCTCAAAAGGGTCCAAATTCTTGGCCAGAGAAGTGCATGAAGAACTAAAATAGTGCTCAGAGAAAGAAGGAATCCTTGTAATTGATTCCACATGTACTGAATCTAAATAGTTCATAGAAAAAAAAAAGAATACCTATAATATATTCCCCTTATACTAAATATAAATAATCTAAATTAGATTTGAGAAGTGCTTAGAAGTCCCAAACTAATCCTTGTCCTTTATTCCACATAAGATCTTGGGTCTGAGTCTGATTCATACTTTGGACCAATCACTATAGACAACCATATGGTCCAACCCGGTGACAACCTAAGTAATTCTTGGGTGTAAAATAAAAATGCTGGTAAATGTGTAAGAAGAAAATGACATGTCCTCCCATCTCAATCTATATAATCCTGGAAGATGAAGGACATGAACATATGTGCCATGCCCCCAAATCTAGTATGTGAGTGATGTGTCTAGATAATCTATAAATTTGTGTAACCACATGTGATATAGTCTATCTTATCATGTCCCATTTGTAAAATTGGAGATCAAAATAATGTGTTCTACACTATACCTATAATATGATATCTAATCTATAACTATATCATGTTGTATGAAGTTGTATATGTGAGACTTGTAGTAATGTACATGCCCCCAAATCCAGTATCTAGATAGTTTGTATATCTTTAAATCAAATGTGTATCCCTTTGAATGTCCTGAGTGATGTCAAGTTACCCAATGTAATCTAAATCATTGTATAATCTTGACTAAATTAAACTGAGTGATGCTAAGTGACCCATATAGTCTAAACCATTGTATAATCTTGACCAATCTAAACTGATTAATGTTTATAATATAAATACTAGAGGTGTAAAAACCATGTTGAGTGACCCATGTAGTCTAAATCACTATATATTTTGACTGATCTAAGTTGACTCTAATAATTTAACTGTTAGAGGTGTGAGAACCATGGTGTATCCATCTATGAGAATGGATAGGTGTGATGGACAGGTGTAGAAATAGGAATAGTAGGAATTATGCCCCCCTTTTGGGAATAAGGATGAAATATATGATAGAGGAGGTTGAGACGAAAATTATGACTAGTGGTAAATGTATAATAACTAGGTTGGCATAGTTTGAATTGATTGAGAGTCTATTGTTGAATTGGTGAGATTAAATTACTAGGAATGAAAGGCATCTTGGATTAATTAGGATCAAAGCTTGTATCTATTTATATAGAGATAATAAACAAATTCATT